>APFE031014231.1:0-42622 GCA_000404065.3 Pinus taeda
GGAAAGGTGATGGACGGGTAGGAAGGGATGTGAGAGATAGGGATCAGGCTGGTGATGGCTCAGGAATGGAAGGATGAGATGGAAAACAGACTAGGGAGTGTGTTGGAGTGATGGATGTGAAAGGTCAAGGAATGAGGCTACGTAAGAATTAGGAGATGTTTAGGAAAGGGCAGAACACAGTGTAAGGCAAAGAAACGTGGTTGCATGCAAAGTCAAAACAGAAAGGATGGCAATGAACGAGATGGAGAAGAGTGCAAATGAAACAAATGACCAAAACTGTTTATCAAACCGGAAATGCATCAACCTACACTAAGTGTACCGTAATTTTATTGAACAGTGATCCAAAACGCAAGGAGAAATATGTATGGGACTGTGATGAAGAGATGTGTGGTTCGTGTAAATGACAAGGAAGCATCTAAATCCAAATCATAACTGTGTAAACCAAACTCATGCGTGTTTTTGGTGGTCTGCTATGAACTACACCCCAATCTTCAAACGAGATGGCAGTGAGACTTAATAACCAATTTTGCTAGAGATCCAATGGATGTTATGTATCATTTGCTACACTAAACAAGTGGAAGTAATTGTACCATAAGCAAAATCTATCTAACTCATAGGAAAATCGAATTACAAGACTGCCATCCAAATTGCATGTGCAAATGAAACTTAAAATGCTGGAAAAGAAATAGAAACAATACTACAACAGAGGGGATCTATGGCTCTCAGGTTGGGCCCTAACCTGAGAGCTATAATCTCCTAATAAAACTCAGGAATCGATCACAAACTGTCCTCTTTATTCATAATTCAATGTCATGCCATACTGGCTTACAGCAAAAGAAAACAAAACTGGACTGCTTCCACAATGATACGATAACCCAAGAGATTCAACAACCTATCTAAGGCTACGACCTCCATATTTATAAAAAAAAGTGATGATCTGCCAAGTAGCCTTGATTCTAGGAGCTCGGCTGTCCAACTGAAGTTTAACTGCGGATTTGTGAGGCAGTCAAAACTGCTGTTCTAGTAGAACAGTTGATGACTGCTGTTCCTGTAGGACAGCTGGCTACTTCTGAGGCTCGGAGGGGAGATTGATTGGAGCTCGGAGTTCTCGGTAGGAATCACGAGGAATGTCCCAAAACTGTGGACTTCTCTCCACAAAATCAGCAGTGCCACCTTATGTCTCCTTATTCCTTTTGCGTTGTCTTTTGTTCCCCTTTTTTAATGCCAAAACCTGGAATCACAATGCATTAGTCACGTGGATAAAGTGTCTAACCTTCCTCCTACAAACAACATGAAATAACTAAGAAATGCATGCATAAGCAAATAAAGATGAATGGCTTGAGCAAGTAAAGTAGGCTAAAATGAGCCCGAATTGTACCAAAATTGGGGCTCATCAATATTTAGGTTTAATTTTGATCTGGTTATAGAGGGAAAAACCATCCATAAAGGAAACGATAGCATTACCAACACACAAATCGAGAATTTGGTTAATAAAAGGTGTAGGATAATTCTCCTTTGGATGGGCTAGGTTCAATTCATGGAAATTAACATAGAATTGAATAGTTTGTTGTTTCTTATCAACTGGAATAGGATTAGAGGCCCATTCCATCAAAAACATAGGATAGATAAAATAAACATCAAGAAGTTTTTGAACTTCAACTTTAATAGCAGTTCCCTTATGTGGGTTAGTCGGTTGGAGTTTATTCTGAACATTCTTTGTTCTTGGATAAGTATTAATTTCATGTTAGACGATTCATGGATCGATGCTAGAAATTTCATTATAATACGAAGAAAAAACATCACATAATTATTTGAAAATGCTATTGTAGGTGTCAATCTCGGAAAGAGTGCAATCAACCCTAATCAAGATATTTTCCATGACACCTAGTTTCATGGAAATATTAATAAGAATTGTAGTGGAAATATTAGCCAAGTTCACTTCAAAAGAAATAGAGAAAATCCATTGGAAGTGTGAGGAAACAATGTCATTACCAGAGGAAACCATGATTTTATGAGACACATCCTGATACAAATTTAAACAGGAACACAAAAAATTACAAATATGACCATAAATACAGAGATGCAAGAAAAATAATACTTCATTTCATTGATGTAAAATACTGAAATATGCTTACAAATAGAAATGGAAATAAACTAACTCGGGTGATGGTAGCTTATCTTTGAGAAGAGTTGTGGCGGCTACATGCTTTTGAACTATCTTACAATGAGGCTCAAAGGCTTATTTATTGTTGAGAAACAATGGAAAACCCTAAACATCAAAAAACCTAACCCTAGGAGATGAAGTGCTAAACTATGGACCCTGTTTTGGGTAACTTGGTACATCAACTTCCCGAGGTTGTAACTTTGGCATACGATCTTTGTTTGACATGAAAAATACCTCATTGGAAAGAACTATTCGAGGACGAAAACTTTGAGATGAGAAACATTGGTCCATGGAACCATGTTGCTACCCATTTTCCCAAAAAACGTCGTTTAGGGCCTCAAAACAGCTCTGGAAGTTCAGGACCCGAAAAACTGCCAAAAATAGTAAATTATGCTACAAATAAGGAAACTGAAAAATTGAAAGAAACAATGGTGGAGGTCAAAGTGGAATAGGTGGGTGGCTGTAAATATCCACCTATATCACATCAAAACTCTCTACGAGGGGGATGAAAGAAGAGCGATGATGGAGAGATCTACAAGGATGGTCAGAAATAGACATGGCTTCTTGAGTAGCTTCATTAGATGGTAAGGAGAAGTTGAGAAAGTCACAAGTGAAGGGATGATCAATAGCCTAAGAAGGAAAAGGGTAGTCGTTAGGTGGTACTGAAATGGAACCATGAGACTGTCATATGTGGAAGCCATCTTAGTAGATTGATAATCAAGTTTTGATGGAATTAAAGGCATGTGCTTGCCATACTGATTAATATCATGCTCAAAAATCACCACCTAGGGATTGTTAGGCGTGAAAGGAGATCATATGGACACGAGTGGTGGTATAGGTGGAAGGAGTGTTAGGCAGAAGGAGTTGAGGGAAAACTCTTATAAGAGATGAAATTTTAAAGATTATGGCTCTAGCACTCTCAAATTGACTAGGGTGATCCCCAACAAATGGTACTAAATTCCAAGGAATGGAAATTTGGGCTCATGGCATGCAATAATCAAGTTGATCACCAGTGACAATCTTGCCTTCATGAGGAAACAAAGTTGTTGAAACACAGATCAGACAGCGAAGGTCGTGGCATGAAACCAACTACGACCAAGGAGTAGGTTGTAATCTAACATGGTATTGACAAACTCAACATTGAAACGTAGAGTTTTTCCACCTAACTTAATGGAAAACTTGGGGAGAAACACCTTAGGTATAAATTTGTGTTCATCAAAAAATTGAAGGGTGGTATTGGATGTGGTGAGCACTGGAGAGCCAAGAGCTTTCCAACATGATGTTGACATGACAAATGTGGAAGAGCCTTCATCACCCAAATTGTGATGAATATTCTTGTGGAGAACACATGATTTTCTAAAAAGAGATCCAATGGAAAAGGTGAGGAGCAACCTTGTCAGCTTTAAACACAATGAGACTTGAGCAAGATAGATTGACTCCACCAATCTCAGATAACAACGCCTTGCACTACTGAGGAAATATTTACAAAACCTCCAAGGAAGACATGGCACAAGGAGCTTGAGCAAGGTATTCAACAATACTCTAATGCTGAGTAGCTTGGATAGAGGAAGTGTGTGTTATCTTATGGATGACACTCTTTGGGGAGGAAATAAACTAGTTCCAAAGGCTTATCTAATGTGAGAGGTCCAGTGGAAGAAGGTGGAGTGGGTGGATCCTTATAAGAAGAAATCAACTTAGGAAATTCATATGGTTTGGCTCGCATAGTCACATTCATGTATTCTTTGCACATAATGATGGATGAAATATTGAAGGAGTGAGAAAAAAACTCATCATTGAGCCCTTGTGAAGGTGCAGGAGGTTGCACAACCATCTGTTGTTGAGGTTGTGTAGGGAATGAATGATTCAAAACAATAGGTTGTTGAGTAGATGACGGTGAAAGGATTTTATGGAATTCATCTATATGAGGGAAAAAATGAGTGAGGTGTTTTCCTTGACAAATTTTACAAGGGAATTTGATTTTACAATAGTATTCACTAGTGCCCCCTCCATGAATCTGACGATTGGTTTGGGGTTCCTAAGAAGTTCGGTTTTTTTTTTCTTACCACCAAATTGTTGGTTTCTCTTCAGTTGAGTGGAATTCACTGAAAGAAACCAGTGGACTACCCAGGAGAGGATTATTTAGCCGAGCTAGATTCACTTGCTAGGACTGGAGATGTAAGAATCAATTTCCTAAGTTGGGAAACAAGTTGGCTCAAAGAATCAGAAACAAACCCAATCATTCCATCAACATGTGGATGAGAAGCAGGTTTAGGAGGGTTAATAGAAGGAATAGAGGTATTAGGAAACACTTAAAATTACATGCATGACAAACTATTGGGAAACTAAAATGGCTTCCTCCTTGGTAATGGCTCGAAACATGGACACATCCTTGGAAATATTGGGTTGGAGTAAATGAACCACTTACATAATATTTCATCAGGTAACATGGGTCTCAGTGACCTCTTGTGATGACGTCACTCATGAATGTGATAAAAAATTAACATGGCATCATATTGTTTGAAGTTTGACAAGAGACCAGAGTTGATATCATACCGATTAGGAAACTATAAGCTTGTCAAGAAGGTTTGAGCTAAGGAGGAAAATTCAATGTAGGATACAATATCTAATTCGATATACCATTTTGTGGCATCCCCAATTAATGTACATTGGAACAACTGGAGTTTAATACAATAATCCACCAAAGGATTAAAGGAACACCATAAGTAATAAGTGGTAATATGGGTGGATGGATTCTCCCTAGTCTTCCCTTCAAACTTGGGAATATCATATGGCAATTGGGCGGGAATGGATGGCCACCAGGGATCATGTCAGATGGGGTCATTAGTCAACATTTCCAATCCTAGTAAATCAAGAGAGGATAAGAATGGATTATGGATTTGGCTAAGTGGAACATATGTAGGAGAAGCCTATGACCAAGCTTACAGTCCCCCATATGAGGAGTAGAATGACTGAATTTCTCGTGAATTTAAGGGTTCACCCTAACATAAGACTATTTTCGGCCAAAATGACTGATAAATGGATGCCCCCCAGGGTATGTTCCCCCAGGGAGAAAAGAACCTCCAAGAGCATGACTACCTATGGGGTTGTACACAGGAGTAAAATAAGGACCACTCTATGTAGTAGGACTGACATAAGGAGAATAACTTTTGTGGGAGACAATACTCACAGTGGGGTTTCCCCTAGGTAAACTATCCCCCCAAGAAAAGTGTTGGTAGGTGGTGTCCCTCCAAAGAGTGAACTATACCAATATTGTGACATATTCAATGCAACATTTCACCCATCTTGACTAGGAACAATTGGTGATCCCCTGCATGGATTTCACGAAGTAACTATACCTAACTGAGGGACAAGTATAGTGGGTTGAGTGAAGGAAGGAGAAATGAATCCTAACCCTACTGGCTGACTAATATTAACACCAACGGTCGATGTAGAAGATGGAATATGCATAGACACATGAGGGAATTTCATAGGAGTTATAGAGGAAAAAGGTGGAATTCCCCAAGAAGATGTGGGAGGTGTAGATGAAGGATTAGGTATGGCCCCAATAAGAGGAGACAATGATGACATGGAATATGACACTTTTGATGGAGAAGGTAATAAGGCCTTAGGCTCCAATATAGGGTAGACAACTGACAAAGGCACGAAAGTATAAGAAGGTCTATAACCATGAGGGTTCAACTACAACAACTTAGGTCCTAGTGCATTGATCAAGGGTGGATTGGTAGGAGAGCCAAAATCATTTGTGAAAGTCTCAATAGAGATAAAATCATTACTAGAAGGACTAGGTATAAACTCCAAAACTATGCGTTGATCTAATTCTTGAGAATTGACAAACACTCCCTGTGTAGGAGTGATAAGTTCACCTCGTTCAAGAGGAAAACCATGAAGACATTGTGATTGACAGTGAATAAATTTACCAAGGGTGAAAAACTATAAGCTAACACAATCATGTTAGTGAAAACACCATAAGACAAAAGCTATTATATCATACCAAACAACAGACACTATAAATGACCTAAAATATGGCACACACAAACCAAAATACAAAGAATTTAGCGGTGGAAAAATTATACGAGTGACTTGCTTTCCAACCCATTTAGGTGAGAAATCAGTGCAAGTGCCCTTATTAGTCACGGGGAACCCTTTGAGAGGACGAAGATAGTATGACAGAAGATGATCCTAACCTTGCACCTATGTATGATCCCTAAAATATATGCAACTATGGTCACCACCGACAATAACATGACCTACGGGGAGATTCATCGGAAAAATCCACATGCAAGGGAAGGGCGCTTAACTTAGAGAGCCAAGACTGAAACTACCTTGAAAGTTTCTTCCCAAGTGGTCCCCAAGTGCTATAGCAAATTCCAACAACAATTGTTGTATGGACCATGTCACCCCGCCTAGCCCAAGTGTGACCCCATGCTTAACCTTCTTCTTAGAAGGGTTTCCCAAATAATACTACTTTAAATGGATTTAAATCCCTACCACAAGCTACTAAGTGTGGTTTATAATCATGATGCAGTTAACTCATGCGCCTATCTCCAAGGCCCTAGCATAAGCTAGTGTTGGTGTGCTACCAGTAAAAATAAAAGATGAGTCAAGTTAATTTTAATTATCACGTTGATTTATGTGGATATTATTTACACAATGGGGTTGAGGCATGAAACTGAAATGGTGCAAATGAATATCTGTTAATAACCCCGAGGCAGCTATATGAAAATTCTCATTTTAGTTTGAAGAATTCTAACTATATGAGGGTAAGAGTTTTTCCACACAATGCACCAATGCCTATTGATGCACCTCTCACTAAATTATAATATGAAAATTATCCCGTTTTTTTCTTATTGATGAACCAAAAAGAAACTAAAAAGGAAAACCAATGTAACCAAGAAGAGACCAAAGAAAATTTCCCAAACAATAACGCAAATCAATCCAAAAGTGTTAAATCTAGGAAAACAAAGCCAAACAAACAAACACACTCAAAACAATCAAATCGAAAGCCAAAAGTGGAAGAAGGAAAGAAATGTCAAAAGTCTAGGGCTATAACTCAATGGTTCAACTAAGGCCAATGTTCTACAAAGGTCAACACCAAACCTTAGAGGTAGGAAGGCCTAGACAATCTCAAATGAGAGCGATATAAGAAAATCAAAGTACTCCCAAGTGAACTTTCCTAGATGATAGTTTCACAACCAATCACAACGCCACCAATTGTGACAAAATTAACCAAAATAAGAAAAGAGATCACTCAAAAATAAGGTAGAAAAGTGCACAAAAGATAGAAAGATCTGAAAATGAGATCAGTCACCAAAAGTAAGAAAATAGATTTGAAACTGAGATCTAGAAATGGGAATGTTAGTCCTAAACCAAAGCACACAAATAATCATTCAAGGGAACCTCAAAGAACACAAGCAATGGAAGATACCAAGAAATTAATAAGAAATGGCTCAAATCTGACAAAGATCAACAGATAACATAAACAAAAACAAATAGATCCAACATATATCTAATAGATCATGAAAAAAAGGAGATCAATGCCTAATACAATAAAAAAACCTTCTCCCAATGAAGGAAAGAAAATATAAGGAAATAAAACAAAAGAAAGCATATTTGGACTAGATCGATGTAGTAGATAGGGAGCTCAGACAAATCAAAGATAAAAACAAAAAATTCTGAGGATACAAAATGAGTTTCAGGGATAGAAACCCACTCGCACACACAAGATGTTGGCATTATGAGACAAGTTTGTCCTTGATGGAAACTCATACAGGTGACAGATCTTAGTGCAACAGGCCAGTAGCAAAGATTGATGATCAACCTCTTAGAATGGAAGAAAATAAGAGGATCACAGGTACACAGTTCAAAAGGTGCGGACCCGCAGGTGTGCCATTCAGAAAGTTGCGGTCCTGTACGCAGGTTGTCCGAACAGAAGGTGCGGACCCCAATGCATGCACATTTATGTAGAGAAAAGCGCTCGCACGTGGGAATCCTATGGTGATCCATGGTATCTAGTCTGACATGTTAGATCCTATGGTTTTGGTCCATGGTTTTGTATCTAAATGTATTGATCCCAAGTATTGGGTTCTGGTTTTGGACCATGGTATTGTGAAAGGATTGACTATAAAAAAGGGGAAGGAGATCATTTGGAGGAGGTTCTTTGGGTTGAATATCTTAAGGTGATCTAGATCTGAAATTCTTGTGATTGGTTGGTGAGTGATAGCTAGATCTAAATCAAGGAGATTTCTGTAAACTGTTTATAAGTTGCGATCTCATTGGCGCATGATCAGATCTATTGATCGGACTAACTGTGGCAAATTGGAGGACTGTTAAATTGGCCCTAATCAGAGGTCTGCAGGCGATCCACAGCTCAGGTGCGGAGGTACGTAGCGCAGCAGAAGGCGCAGGTGTGGATACCCACGGATCAGCAGAAGGCACAGGTGCAGATACCTGTAGAGCAGCAGAAGGCACAGGTGCGGATACCCGCAGATGTCCAGCAGTGAAGTTGCGGACCCTGCTTGAAATATGCTTTAACTACCTTTGACTATTCTGCAGGGTTCTGGGTGCATAATTGATGTCTGGTTACTGATATTGAGTTCTGATAACAACATGATTTTGGTTGAATGGATCAAGTTCTTAATGACTTATCTTTATGTGATCTGATGTACTATATCTGGTTGATAAGTCACATATCCTTGTTATATCTTGGTGTTTGGGTGATTCAAAAGATTGATTGATTATGTGCTTCAATGATGTTAATGGGTCCAGTATGAAAATTGGATGAAACGTGGCCTTTCAGATTATGTGTTGTGCTTCAGGTGTATCCAGTATGAAAATTAATGAAACGTGGTACCCGAGGAAGAGAAGATTGTAGGCCGACACCTACGTACTAGTATCTTAGCTAGTACAAGAGCTAAGGGGGTGGTAGCTCCCTTCTAGTAGCAGTTGAAATCTTTGGAGCATTGTAGAAGGTAGCAACCTGCGTACTAGTAAATGGATCGGCTAGTACAAGAACTATGGGAGTTGTAGCTCTCTGCAGGTAGAAGCCTGCGTACTGATATAAGACTGCACCAATACAGAAATATTGTAAAAGGATTTTCTTATTAAGAAGAAGATTGAGATGACTTGCAGCAGGTGGTTTTCACCCACATTGAGTTTCCACCTTATATCATGGTGTTCATGTGTGTGACTTATGTGTTATGATCTGTTCTATTTTACTGCATCTGTTTACTATTAATATGGTTGATAATGTTCTAATGCACTCATTAAGGATCATCTAACTGAATCATAAGAATTTGTGGAAGTAGCATATATGAATCTGAATATGGAAATGAAAAAGTGTTATTGATGTGATCATACTGATTCACCCCCCCCCCTCAGTATTATTTCCAACAATTGGTATCAGAGTAGGTCCTTTGGTAGAAGCTTGATCACTTGAAGGGGATCCATGGAACAATGGGAAAGAATCTTAAGAAGAAAGCCCATAAGCAGAAGAAGACATCTCAGAAGAACTGTGACAGTGGGAGAATCAATTGGGGATTAGGTATAAGAAGCTCTTCAGATTCAGATTCAGAATCATTTCAGAATGAAGATGCATTATCAGGTATGAATTTGCTATCCTCTGATGTTCCGACTATCTTTCCTTTTGGAAAAGATGAAAGTGATAGTTAAATAATTGAATTTGCTCTTATGGGTGAACAAGAGAGATATCAAATAGAGGCAGAATTTAAAAGGCTTTCAGACAAAATCATAGATCAACAAGATCTATTGAAAAAAAGGGAATGTGAAGAAGGAAACAAGGTAAGGGAGTTATTCAAGGTCAAATATCAAAAGTTGCTAAAAGCCCAGCTAGAAGAAGGAAACAAGGTAAGAAAGTTGCAGGATGAAGTAACATCATTGAGAGATGAAGTCAATGAAAGAGGAACAACCATCAAGAAACTCATAGATAGATCAAGTTACTATGAAAGTCTTGAAGCCACGATCCACTCGCTAAAAGAATATCTTGAATAATCAAAGAAGCAGAATAAAGATCTACTCCAAGCTATTGAAAAATAGGAAAACGAGGTTATCAACTTAAAATCTTAGCTAGAATGTGCCTTTAGAATTCGTCAAATGCAGTAGGATGTGAATGAAGAACAAGAAAAAGAGATTCTTAATCTAAGATGTCAGTTGGAAGATGAAAGAAATGCTGAAGAGAACGTGAAGAAGCAGTATCTTGAAAAGGAAGAGCAACTTCAGGTTGAGGTAAATATCTTGAAAGGTAAATTAGAAGATAAGGATAAGCTTTTACGATTCCAAGATAGTACTAAGGTCTTGGATGATATTCTTAATAGTCAAAGGTCTCCTGCTATCAAAACTGGTCTTGGTTTTCATGAATTTATTGAAGGTGAATCTAGTTCACAAAGTAAGACAAGGGACTCGACTGCAAAATCTGAAATGCTCAATAAGGAGATGAAAGGTCAATCTCATCATCAACCAAGGAAAGAAATTCTTCAAAGAAAATCTTCTACTCCTCCTATTAATAATGTTGAATGTTATGTATGTCATAATCTTGGGAATGTTGCAGCCAAATGTAGAAGAAGAAGGTTTCAAGACCATCATGATGAAAGATCATCTCATTCAAGGTACTTTAATGGATATTGCTTTGCTTGCAATATGTTTTGTCACAAAGCTGTTGATTGCTATAGAAAAAATATGAGACATGTAAGATGTTACACTTGTAACAAGTTTGGACATATAGCTAAGGAATGCAGGAACAAAGTATGGGCACCATACCAAAAGGAGAAAACATAATCATCACACTTGAAGATGTGGAAGAAGAAAGAAGTACAGTCATAAAGAGGTAGCACAACACAACATACAGACATAACAGAATCAGAGGGAGCTAGAAGTGTAAAACTTTAGTGTCCTAAATCTCATATGCAAGTTTCTTAAAGAGAAGTCACACATATACGCGAGTTGGTTATGGCATAGTCACGTATATGATTGGTTGAGGAACGACAGATTCACGAAAAGGATCAGTTATGATTTGGTTTATTTGCACTATTTGATAATGGTTACAATTTGTTGATCATGTGTGGAAATGACTTGATGGTTAGAAGAGTTTTCTAAATATGCATGATCAGATCTGACAATAAACAAGATGGCACAGGTTTAGGGGGAGCATATGCTTTTAATGCATTGTTGGCATTATGGTTAATAGTCCATGGTGATGATGCTTATGATTCATCTTGCTTGTGAGTTGTTCAGATGATTCTTGGGGTTACATAGTTGATATTTAGATCAGATTTGTGATTGATTCTCTAATGGTTCTTACATGGTGATCTTCTTAAGGATAAGGAGAAGTACATAGCTTATGAGACACTCATATGCTGTTACAGTTATGATGTCGTATTCCTATTGTTCTTGGCACACATTTGGATTAGGATTGTTGGTGGAATACATGGATGATTATTCAAAGTTTCATGGTTGGAGATATGATGACGAGTTCTTACCGATATGATGATAGGTTGTTTTGTACATATATTGATTGATGCAGATATTCCCAATTGATGATACTTGGTCCATGCAGATCTGGATGGCTATGGTGCTTCTCACATATGATAGAATGATTCTGTTGATATAGACATACTTTGATGATTCATGCACTAACACAAGTTGCTGGTGACAGATGCTATGGAGCAGATCATACAGTGTTGTTGTTGATATTTATCATGATCTTATTTAGATGTTTGGTCTCTGTTATAAATATCATGTAAAGGACACATCAAGACTCATGATGTAATAGTCTGTCTATATCTATTGTAGTCATTTGATGAAATATTTCAGTCATATCTGTTACACTGAAATTTGTCACCATGACTATCTGCAGTTAATATGGCTCCATTAATAGTCATATTATCCTCCTTGTCAAGCCTAATACCTCTGCTCTTCATGTCAAGCTTCAAAAAAGAGAGAAAGTCACTAAAAACATGTTTATCTTTGGGTACGCAGGTTCTCTCTACTTTGCCTGCGTGTACGCATCCCAAACTCATTGTAACTGCGTACTTGTACGCTCTGTAAGCCAAAGGATGGGTGCGTACCCCTGTAAAGGTCAAAAGGCGTGAGTTTCATCTTAAAAAAGTTACTTGTGGTCACTTCTAGAGCCTTCTAGAAAAGTGTTTGACGTGTATTGAGCGCCTAGATGGTTCATGCATCCCTATGATAGAGGAACTTATCCCATCAAGAGAGGAGCTACCCCATCCGAAAGAGGGAGTATCCCATTGATGTTGGAACTGAATAACTTCCTCTAGAACACTATAAATGCAGGCCTTGGGCCAAAGGAGGGAAGGTTGAAAGCTGAACATTCCAAAGGGTAGATGATGCTGGAATTAGGACTTCCATTTTAAACTTGTGAGGAGAGATTACCATCCTTTCTTGTTGTCATATTGGAAGTGGGTGAGCTTGTCAAAGTAGAGGAAAACTCTTGTTGGACCCTGGGAGGAACTTGCACAACACCAAGGCTCAGGTTGTAATGGTTTCTTTTGTTTCCTAATACAAATAAGTCCATTCTTCTCAATGATTTGTTGTTAATGAATTGTTTCATATACTCCTTGGTCTATATGTTGAATATGTTTTGTTTTATGGAATATTCAGGTGTTATGTAATCGTTTGATTGTTAGTGTATGCAGGTTTCGAAGTGAAGGAGGAGCTCATCTGGATCGACGAGGCTAGACTACTACAACAAGCGTTGGACTACAGATAGGATCTAAAACACTTGGTTTCTCGTGTGATAAATGCATGTTTAGAGAAGGATTGCTCTTAATTGTCTTGTTTGTCACTAGAAAGTCTTAGGCTTCTAGGGAGGTTGGTTTTGTCTGCAAGATTAACTCTTTCCGCATGACAATTCCGAGAAGAGTTTCATGTGATCAGATTGATGAACAAGTGATGATGGTTATATGATAGAAGGATATTACAGATCGATGATAGCAATGTGACAATAATAGCATGATCAATTTTGAAGACCTACATTGAAGATCAGGTGGATCCAGTTTGAAATATTATGAAAAATAATCCACACAAAGTTGGAGAAGGAGGTAGGTGCCTCCACTAAGGTTGGTGCCTCAATCAAGTTGAAACCTACAACAATTTGAAGCTTTCTCATCTCTATGTTTGGTGCCTCAATCAGGTTGTAGCCTATTGCAAGTGGTTGCTTGCACAATTTTTGAGGTTGGTACATCAATTAGGTTGTAACCTATCGCAAGTAGTTTCTTAAAAATCTCATGGGTGGGTGCTTCCGATAGGTCAGTTCCTACAAATATATGTAATTAATTAAATAAGAAGAAGAAGAATTTTTTTTTTCTCCCCTAAGGGTTTCCACTTAAAATTGTGTCCTCTTGTGTTGATCTGATGATGGATTATTGATGCATTGTTTTATTTATTATTATGATGGAAATAGTTATGGTACATTGCTACATGATTATTTATTGATAAAGTGTTTTGAAATGATAAATTTTCCACCACACTCATTCGCCCCCACTCCCAGTATTGTATTTGTTCTAACAAGTGGTCTCAAAGCAAGTGCCTTCAGGAATATTTAACTACTGGAATGTTGATTTCGAGAAAAGATGGCCACAATCAAAGAAGCAGGACAACATCCTTTGTTTGATGGATATAACTATACGTTATAGAAGATAAGAATGGAGACCTATCTCATTTCCTTGGGAGCTAATGTTTGGGAAATTATAGAAACTGAGTATAAATTTCTTGATACTCGTATGATATATACAACTGGTAAGGAACTAGATACATCCAATGCATAAGGTAAGCATGTCCTTCTGAGTAGTTTTAAAATTAAAGAATTTTTCAAAGTAATGGTATATAATTCATCTCATGATGTATGCAACAACATTAAAACTTCATATGAAGGGGACACAAAGGTGAAAGAAGCCAAGCTATAATCTTTCAAGGCCCAATTTGAAATTTTGAATATGGAAGAATATGAGGATATTTCTTCATATGTTCTTCAAGTATACAAGATTGTCAACTCTATTACATATCTTGGTGAATAAGTTAAGGACGATATTGTTTTTTAGGAAATATTGAGATCTCTTCCATCAAGATTCAATCCCAAATTATCAGCACTCAAAGAGCTATTAGATATGGATAAAATGACTATGAATGTGCTTGATGGAACACTCTCAACATATGAGCTAATAATAAAGGAGGACAAATCCAGGGACAAGGAAGCGACATTCCAAGCAACCAAAGAAGGGAAAAAGCATGAAAATCAGGTAAACTCCAATTCTGATGAAGGAGAAGTTAATTTTGTTTGAAATTTTAAAAGAGGAACTGGAAAGTTCAAAGGTAAGCTCCCTTTCAAGTGCTTTGAATATGGAAGAGTGGGACATTATGCTTCTAAATGTCATTATCCAAAAATGAATGATAGTGATTACAAACAAAGATTCAAGTCTAAGAATCAGGAGAAGAAGCAATATGACAAGAAGAGGAACTTCATCTCAAAAGGAGAAACTCATTACGAAAGTAATGTAAGTGTGACAAATGATGAAAGAGGCCAGTGAAATGTTTTTCTTTGTTGAAACAGAAGAACCTGAAGCAAACATAGATTATGAAGGAGAACCTAAAAGTGTAATGAAAGAAATAAAAAATCTCAGAAACAGGGAAGGCCAACTAATGTAGCAACTCCAAGACAACGATCTAAATGAAGAAATCATTCTTTCTCTCAAAGTTTAGCTAGAAAAAGAAAAAGGATAAAGGAGTTTTTTCTGGAAAAACTAAATGAGAAAGAACAACTTTGTGAAGGCTAGAAGAGGAAGTTGTGCTTTTGAAAAAAGCATTGGAATAACTCAAACATAACCCAAAGATTCACAAAGGGACTGGATCTCTGGATTTCATTCTCATGATGAAAATATATCTTGTCATCAAAATAGGTCTTGGTTATCAATAAAGTTGTGAGACATACAAGAATAAATCTCTTCCAAGCACATCAAATGAAGATCATCATATGAAGCTCAATCAAACATTCATTACATCCAGTAGCAATGAAGATCCTAAGAAAATGATGGATCATCTCAATCATGCTCACTTTAACATCACTAATGGTTCTAAGAATGATGTCAGGAATAAGAAAGGTACTAATTAACAAAAAGGAAGGAACCAGAATAAAAGAATTGAACCCACCATGACAAAAAAATTCACAAAGGATCCACATGTAGTAATGGAGCAGGAATAATAAATCAATATATAGATGAGGTTCTTTCAAGAAACAAATTAAGAATATCAAGATCTTCCGATACCTCCAAGTATTAAAATAATTTATTTGGTTATTATTTTTCATGCACAAAATTTAACCACAAATAATAGGATTACATAAATTGTGATATGGTCAGGTATATATGATATGATCAGGTGCCTAGATTGTGTCATATGGACCAAATTAGAAGAACACATCAGTCAATTTTGTCAACATTGAATTCCAATAACAATGTTACATACGTCACAATGAAGGACATGCAACATGTGATGACAAACTCAAGTTGAGATGACACAAGAGAGGACTCACTTGTAATCCAAGAATCAACGCTATGAGATGAGGGATGACACATGAAAAAAAGGATAGATATTACCCCTTTGATATAATCCCTTAATGAAATATTCTTCAATATCATAGATTATTAAATCAAAGCATGAAGAAGCAAATATTATGTAGATATAATGATCACTTGTAGGAAGAATTTATTTGCATGAAGGCAACACATGTTAACAAGAAATTTAATGAACAATGACAGGGGGAGATTCCATTTACAGATAATTGGAAAGAGTGACTTGATGATGATATATCATATATAAAATAAGTACAAGAATGATGACAACAATCAAGGAGAGTAAGACCACATTATGACAACAGTGTAAGGACAAATGAAGATGTATATTAGAAGATGGAAGCATATTGACAAGGGGGGGTTTTATTGATTAGGCCCATGGGAAGCATGGTTTCAAGGGAGACTCCATTAGGTCCGCAAGATGTTTCAGGGGAAATTATAAAACACAGACATTGAAAGATATGATAGGTACTTACAGATGAAGGAAGCATGGTCTCAGGGGGAGACTCTATCAAGTCCACAGAAAAGTCCAAGAACATGTGGAGAAGCATTGGAGGCATCATCTCAGGGGGAGACTTTTCCATGTCCACAAAAAATCTAGGAATATGTGGAGAAGAAATGGAAAAATGACATAAATGGGAGACTCTATCAAGTGCACAAAAAAATTCTAGGAATTGGTAGAGAAGCATTGGCATCATGGTCTCACAGGGAGACTCTATCAGTTCCACAAGAAAGTTGAAGAATAGTTGGAGAAGCATTAGAAGTCACTTACATCATAGTCTCAAGGGGAGACTCCAGTTATATCAGGATCAACTTCACACACAGTCATAACATCTTATTTGGAAACCATTTCCCTTTTCCATTCATGTCAAAGGGGAAGATAATACAAACATTGACAAGATTGAGTAGGAAGACATTGGAGGAAAAGATGCAGCCATTAACAAGGAAGAGAGAATCATTAGAGAAATTTTGAGGTCTAAAATGGGCCTCCTAAGGAATATTATAAAATAATAGTTTAAATATTGAAGTAATATTAGATTACCTCGTCAAGTTTTGGAGGGGAAAAAGAAAAAACTACTTTTTCAACTCGTATTTTCAACTTATTTCCTTATGCTTTTATTCAAATTTTGAGTAGGAACACTCATTGGATGCGGAATTTACTTTTTCATCCAAGGAATACCCATGCTGCATACTCTTAATGGAACCTACTACATGAAAAATGTGAAATACATGAAAAAAATATGATTGTAATCACATTTTTCAATGTATTTCACATGTTTCATGTAGTAGGGTCCATCGAAAGTATGCATCATGGGTACCCCTTGGGTGAAAAATTAAATTTTCATCCAACGAGTGTTCTTGCTAAAAAATTGAGTAAAATCATAAGGAGATATGTTGAAAATATGAGTTGAAAAAGTTTTTTTTTTTTTTTTTACTCCAAAAATGGTGAATCATCCCCCATGGTTTACATCATCATATTGAATCCTATTGGTTCTTATAAATTTAATATTTGTTGCACATTTTTGTTTTGAGGCTCATTTTTAACATCAAAAATTCTCTAATGCTTGCAGATCTGTTAGGAAAAGTTCCCAGTAGCATGCATGTTAGGGGGAGTTTGGTCTATTTCCATCAATGACTATTAATGTTTGGTGGTGTTTCCATCAAAGAAAAAGGGGGATATTGTTCCATATAATGTTTTCATTGATGACAACCAGTGTCATTGATGTCAATGGTGATGAATAAGGAAGCAATAGTATTATTCATGGATCAAAGGAAAGAGTATGACAATTGGATCTCTTGCATGCTCTCATCAAGTGAAGCAAAAAAAAGTGTGAACATTATTGAGTTTTTCATAATTTTATGGTGTCCTAATGATCCTATGGATAATATGGTTGGATATTTCTCGTCGATACATTTCCAATGGTGTATCACACTCTAAGAAACTACTCCCAAATGAGAAGTTATGGGCATTAAAAGTTTATGGTGGCGATCCCGAGGAGGGACGCGTGGCTATTGATTGTTTAATTCTTCGGTTCCAAGTTGAGTTTGGTGGCAGGTTTTTTGGTGTGTATATTTATTGTGGTTTAATGTTTGCTACCTGCCCTCTATACTGACCTCAGGCTTGCGACTAAGGGTTATAATTTTCACCGAGGGGTTTTGGAGGTCATTTCTCCTGTGCGATGGTTTTGCTCTGTGGTGCTCTATGTTCTCGCTTGGTATTCGCGATGGATGGTAAGTATTGTGCCCTGTTTGCTTCATATGGTGGTTTAATGTGCTTTGTTTGTTCTCTGTGGTTTATTGGTGCTATGCCTCAGCTCATTTTCCATGGTCTGTCGTTGCTATGCCTCTACTCGTTCTTTGTAGCAACTCATTTCTCTGGTGTTTGGAGGGTTTCAAGTCCTCTTCCTCTCGCAAGTCTGTTTGTCTATGTTATTTGCGTCGAGCTCATTTCAGTTCATTTTGTGGTGATTTGTTTGTTGATGTGGGGTCTGGTTATGGTTTAGCTCTACAAATCTCAGGTGCCTGCTTGGCTACTACACAGGACGACTCGACGCCCTCAATTTCAAGTAAGCTCCTCCTTCCTGTTTCAATTTCACTTCTTGTTTTTAAAGGTTCTAACACTATGGCTCCTTGGTGAGTAGGCAGAACATGTTCATGGTTCATTCACTAGTGGAAACCCTCTGTTGTGGGTCTCGGCTCTCGTCCTTTGTCTCAAAACGGTTCTTCTCTAGGTAAGGTCCTCATTCTCTTTCCAGTTAGTTATTCACTGTTATATTTTTTATTTTCATGGCTCAATACTGACCGTTGTCCTGCTTTGTGGTGGTGTGCAGGCCCTTCCAGGGAAGCGCTACTCCACAGCTTTGTCCTAGGGACTGTTTGAGGGCTTAGGGAAACTCGAGTAGGGTCTTTCTATAGCTATAATAGTTTCTTGCTTGCTTTGTTGTGTGTCTAGTTTTGCAACAGTTGTTCTGTCGCTTGCTCTTGTTGTGACTCAACTATACCTTTGATATTTTAGGTCCTTTGTATCTGTATGTGATATTTGAGGTGTTCATGCCCTCGCTAGAAGATTTAGGCATGGCTTGTGGACTGTAATGTATTTTTGTTTCATGGGTTTGGAACCCTTCACGATTTTGTGTAGTGAATTTTTAATGAACGAAAAATAATGAAAATGCCATGTACAGGAAATGTTTTTTTTTGTTTAAATGTAGAATGTAATAGAACCTGGGGTTTGTTTTGTTGAGAAACAAAATCTATGTGTTGGTGTACCTCGGTTTGATTCTTGGTCTTGAAACGCTGCTAGTTACTATATGCTTGTCGATGCTTGTTCGAATCTTTGAAAAGAAATGGTTTCACTGTCTTGCTTTCATTTTGATGCCCAAGACATCTATGCATAGAGAATGTTATGAAATTTAATCTACTTTATTAAATGACAGATTTTGGAATCGTTAGTTATCATAGAAGTTCAAATAATTCTAGGTTACAGCTTCTGGGCTCTCTCTCCTCTCTGGATGGTAGCACTTCCATCATCTCTGATTTTTCCTTTTCAATACATTATCAGCAGTTCCTTTACAATTTGAGGAATTGTTCCTCAGTTATTTTTCTGTTACTAAACAGTTTCTTCAAATATGTTCCTAATTGATCCTATTTTGTCTAATTTAAAAACTAACAATGGTTGATTCAACCTTAATTTAAAATGACACAAAATGAAACTAAATGAAATAGAAAATTAAAGTGTTTTCCTCTCTATCTGTCAAAATAAAATGAAAATAAAAAAAAAACCATCTCCCAGTTGTCATCTCTTCACTCGGATGCTCCTGCATCAGTTTAGCATTAGTGAAGGACCTAAACTATAATGCAAAACCCACAACCACGAAGTTTGTTAAAAAATGTGCATATTCTAGGTAGATCCATGGTTCAGGGATCCAATCTACAACAGATAAAACTTGTACAAGGTTTAATTTACTTAAAGATCGAGCACATTTTCTCATATCAGACAAACCTAATAGCTAGATGAGAAATAAATGACAGAGTATGTGTCAACTTGTTCAAACTTTAGCCCCTCATTCTAAGCCCATCCCATTGTGACATGTGGTAAATATTGGCTGGATGACATGGTAGTGGTGTGTTCCATGAATACTTGGGTATCATGGATAGTCATATTTTCCTATTCTTTTCATGTGTTATGGAGAGTCTTATGTTGTTCTTTATATTATAATTTATACATGGTATTAGAGTTGAGGGATTAGGCTACTTTGCCTTGGTAAAAAGTGTGTAAATATTGCTTAAAGAAACTATCATCTATTTGTCAATTTTGAAAGAGGTTCAAGTGGAGTATTTGAGTTTACTCGCCATCAAGAGTTCTAATATTGTTATCAAAGGTTGAGAAACGTTGTGTTCTTTGGATCACATTAGTTCATGAAGGGAAATGCACGCTTACATTTTTATCATTTTTATTTGAACTAAGTTTCAAGACAATGACCCCAAAGGGCACTTGACCCTCCTAATCCTTTCTTTAGGGATTATAGCTCCCTGGGAAACTACGACTTCAACATGTAGTTTCACTACTAAAAACAAAATTCTTGTCCATGTATCCCATAAAAATTCAAACTATCTTCATACTAAAACTAATTCTCTCATAACATATTCATAGGATCCTTCATACAAAGTGGCTATGTGCACTCCTCATATCCATTCACACTCTTCTCAAAAGAATGAATCTAGGTGTTCTTCCCTCTTATTAAATAATGATATAAATTCCCTCTCTTTGACATTGGATTCCCACTTTATGTGTAATGAAAATCAAAGTGCAAAGCACCGCCCTCATTTTATGGTCCCCCTCTCTCATGCAATGGGCATGGTCAGAACATTGTAGCAAAAATATCAACTCTCCCTTTGCAAATCTACCTACATCAAGATGACTCCAAGAAATACACCTTTATTTACAAATGCGAGAATAAATAAGTGATAATATCTGTGAAGCTTCAAACAATATTTTTTCATTATGAACTAGTTAATCCATCATAGATTGATTTTTTCAAAATTGCATGCTAAGGAATTTGAATTGAATCCCTCCAATTTTAATTCCAAAAATATATTCAAATTTGATACCAAGTCATATCAAAAATCAAATTCTTCGGCATGTAAATAAATTGTTGTAAATGACAATGTTGGTAGGTTAATCGATCTGTGGAACAACTCTTGTGATTAGATTCACAATTAGGTACCCTTGTAAATTTCCCTTTTTACCTCACTTCTAGGATATTCTTAATTCACTTTAAATTGCATATATAAATCTTCATCCTACACTTTTATCATTTTGTCAATTTAAACAATATTTAGTTAGCAATAACACTTGGGTTTTACTTTTCATTGAATTTGTAAGGTTTATTTTTCTCTAGTGCATTTTGGATTCATTGCAACTCAAACTCTCTCCTATGAGGAAAAGTCTTAACCCCAATATTAGAGATAAGGAAGAACTATCAAGGATGCTACCCATTATCATCTCTATGACCTTTCCTCCCACTTTAAGGCTAAAGAACATAAGTTCCCAACCTAAGGAGGGTTTTCCTAACAATAAAACTAAACCAGATCATGTAGGTGGAGAGGGAAGGGTATTATAGCTTTATTTCACAATAGATTTCATCAATAACACTATTTAGCTATAAAAAAAAAAATCTAACAAGTTTCAAATATGTGAGAAAAGCATGAATTATGAATATGTGCATTATATGTTGATAGAGTCAAATGATGCTTATTTGAATTTATGCTTGGAAATGAGATAAAGTATCAATAGATTATTCACAAGTTATACTCTCAAGAGAATCATCCATTCATGACCATGGGAATCCAACCATTATCATTACGAGATCTAATGTGAAAATTCTACAAGTAAGAAAAAGAGCATGGAAAAAAAGATATATGCCAGATATCAAGCACTTACAAGAATGAAAAAAATAATACCAAATGCTTATTTTTAGCATTAGCAACATCCATTGATACCAATGTTATCATGAGAACATGTACACCATTATTGCTCTCTTAAAAATTAAAAACACAAAGATGAAATTTCCCTTGGGGGTCATGAAACAAGTTAGAGCATATTACAATTTATTGACAAAGTTGGAAGATTACAAAAATAAAGCTAGCCATTAGAATATATCAGAGATATGCTTAGTCAAAAACAAAACATTATTTCATTTGAAATGTCGTCATTTAGAGCAGTGGTCCTTATCGAAAAATATAGCAGGCTTTGTGATAGGGTTCACAAGGTGATGGATACAACTTATAACAACAATGAGGGAGATTTCCATTATCACCTCAGCGATCTTCTTCATGTAGTTTAATAGAG
This sequence comes from Pinus taeda, assembly GCA_000404065.3. Classification (NCBI taxonomy): domain Eukaryota; kingdom Viridiplantae; phylum Streptophyta; class Pinopsida; order Pinales; family Pinaceae; genus Pinus; species Pinus taeda. The sequence continues at coordinate 22,133 of APFE031014231.1, forward strand.
TATCACCACAAGGGAGGCTTCCCTATATTCATCTATAAGGGTAATCTAGTTATAATGATCCAAGTAGAAGTCAAGGAAAGAGCTTACTTAAATATTAAATCCATAAAGAAATAATATAAAACCTCAAAAAAACTTCAAGTTGACGATTATCTAGGGTTTATGGTTTCGAAGGCACAAAATTGATAGAGGAAGGATGATTTCAACCCCATGAGGGGAATTTTTACCACAATAAAGGTTATATTATGTATTTAAAAGTTATGGGGAGGTAAACTATATTTGTTTATCCACAAAAATGCATCCACAATAACCCTATAAGTAATTTGGCCCTATAAAAATCACTAGTGATTTTCTTTTAAAATCTTAGGGCATATAAAAAGAGAGAAAATATTTTATTTTTGAAAAAAAAATTATAAACACATTTTTTACCAATACCTAATACCACTTGGGTTGATGTATTTTTTGGAGAAAAAGTGGAGAAAAAAGACAACTGATTGTGGGGGGAGATACGTTTCCCACTTGTGAAACCCTATATTTTTTTGTCAAGGGAGAAATTAAATAAAAGATTCACACTAGGAGTTCTTCTATGGATTTCAAGGAAGAATATGTTTGACATGCAAAATTTAACCAATATTTCCAATAAATATAATGTTGTTAGTCATGGAACATAGAGAAACCCTAGCATTTATTCATTCACATGTAAAATAATGAAAAATAAACAATAAACTTACAATTTATTCCAAGAAAAATACCTTCTTTCAATTGCAAAAAAAACATCTACAATACAATAGCCAATCTCCAATAGAAAATTCTCCATAGAAATCTCATCTCATCCAACCAATGAAAAGACAAAGGTGATTAGCACTCTTCTAAGAGAGGACAAAATATCAAGTGTTCTGATCAGAAAAGGTAAGCGAGGGATCTTCTACTTATATGAGGTATATCCCTTCCTTTTAGAAAATAATATTATCATACAAGCCCTAAAAACAAGTTTGACTTTGAGTGTTTGATAGAACAAGGGGTTATAAGCCAAAATCATAACTGAAAAAAAAAAATAAATAAATAAATAAATAAATAAATTAAAAATAATAATAATAATAAAATAAAATATAAAATAAATAAATAAAGATAAAAAAATAAAATAAATAAAATAAAATATAAAATATAAATATAAAATATAAAATAAAATAAAAATTAATGCCATAAAATCCCATGCATGTGGGTTGACATCCTCCAAAAGCATGACGTGATGCCCCTTTTGGGCCATAAATGCTACAAAAATGAATGGTATGGGCTAGTGATATGTTCCATCATCATGATCAATTTCAAGTCTTGAGAGAGACCTCAAGAAATATGTCAAAATGCCTCCATGTGTCAAAACTGTGGTTTCAGTGCCCTACGCCACCCTCTCAAGGGCTTGATGAGTGATGTGGTATCATATCTTCTCTCCATTGTTGGGGTTCCAAGTGTGAGTAAAAATCCTCCCTCTTCATCCTAAGAATGACCATCATTAGCTGGAATCCAAGTCAAGTAATGCCCATTAAGCAGTTTCAAGACTAGTCTGGGGGCATCCTAGGTTTTTTCGATACAACATCAAGAATATATAACACAAAGCAAGAGAAAATTATTGTTTCAACATTCTATCATGCTCTTACGTGTCAATCATTATTTGTAATCATCAAAGTTCCCAACACTCTACTTTGGAGGAAAAACACTACATTTGGAAGGTCATCACTGCTCTTTGGAAGGTGAAAAATGGCTTAGGAAAGCTATGTAGTGGACAGATGTCATGTGCCTTCAAAGGCCTCTATTTTTTTGTGAAGAACCACTTATCAAAACCATCTCAAGATCAAATGTAATCCATCAATCATCAAGGAAAATGACCATAGGTGCATCATAGTGGATCATACTTAATTGTTAAGGGCATAACAACACTTCAAACATATCACAATCAAATATCTAACTATACCAAGTCTTGTAAACAATTTCACTATCTATGTTAGAGATGGCTAAATGGTCAACCCTATCAATTGTCTCCAACCCCTATGGGGAAGTGACATGCCCTAGGTCAACCCTTCAATCCATAAGTTCCTATGATAATGGTGGAAATGGAGGGGATGGACTTCGAGGCAAGGTGCCATGGTAATGGGACCAACTGATGGAGGTCCATCTTTTTCCACCCCTCTAGTGCACCTTTTACTTCATTTTGATAATTCTTTGATTGGGAGCATAAGTTAGGAACCTAAGCTTATCTTTGATGATTTAACATTTATTTACCCCTTAATGTGTTGAAGAAAGTGTAACTAGGTTCGATATTTACAAATGTAATTTTGATCTTTGTACTTGTCAAGAAAAAGAAATATTATATTTTTTAAATTATAAGAATGGGTTTCTTTCTCATTCCATAGGTCTAGGAAAGTCAGCGATTCAAATACATGTAAAGAGATCTTCTTGAGCACCTATGTAAATATATACTAGTCTAAAAAGGCTCTCTAATACAAGCACAATCCTCCAAGACAAGCTCAAAGAAGTCTGCAAGAAAAACGCTAAAAGAAGGTAGTCATGTCGGCCTCAAAACATATTTAATGGCACGTCTACTCAGATATGGAGACACAACAGTTCAAAATGACATGTTGGCTTAGTTAGGGAGATGCAATAATTATATAGACCTAGCCAGGGTCACAACAGAAGCTCAGATTTTTTGACATTCTTTGCAACTTCAGTCTAGTACAATGCCTCTGAAATCTCAGTCATAATTACAGTGACACCTTTGTTGTCCTCTCTGAAATCTCAGTCATAATTGCAGTGACACCTTTGGTGTCCTCTCTGAAATCTTGGACAAATTCAGTGTTACAGGAATCTCGGATGGAGATGATATTATAGTGTTTCTGTTGGGAAAAAGCAAGTGGTTCTCGGATGGCTATTTCAAGAGCATACACTCTTCCCATAAGTATTACAGTGATATTTTCACATCATGATAGTGACAAGGATGATCTCAGTGGAAAAGACATAGTCATGTCCTCAACATCATTGTGATTAATAATGATAACAGTCATAATACTAATGAAGATGAAGGTTTCAATAAAAAATATATGTATATCTATAAATGGAGATCTCATTGATGAGATTAGGTTCTTGGTATAGATGAAGCATTGGTGCATCAAGTTCTAATTGAAAGTGTAGCATTGATATATAAGTAATGAAGATATCTATGTAGGAATAGTCATGGTGCAACAGTGATCTAACTTAAGGAGAATTCATGATGCAACAATAATAAAGATGATATTAGTAGTGACAAAGAAAAGGATTGGTGTCTTGGTCTTGGAGTGACCTAGTAGGTCTGTTGAAAATAGCAACAAGAAATGCTAAAAATAGAAATGCTATAAATAGCATTTCAGGTACCAATATTGAAAATAGCAACAAGGAATGATAAAATAGAAATGCTAAAAATAACATTTCTATAAATAACATTTTAGGATATATTCCAATTTTAATTAGTCCCTGAATTAAAATTGAGAATTAAAATTCGAATTTAGTCTCACTAGTTGTTTGAAAAATAATTAATTAATTCATCTTGAGTTAATTAGTTGGAGAAAATCAAACATGAACTCTATGTGAAGACATGCAATAGTTTTCCCTTTGATTGAGGAAGTTATCCCTTAATTAAAGTGATCAGCATGAGTTGTACTTTGAGTTGTAATTAGTTAGCTCAATTAATTGAGTTAAGTTCAATTAGATTAGTTCCAACAGTTTGTGGAACTGATTGTGAGTTCAGTTAGTTAATGCATGCATGCATGTAACTACTGTACTTTAGATAACTAAATATTCTCTCATAAATAACTCATGCATGTCAGTTCAATCAGAGACCTAGTTGAGATCAGATGATGGGGCAGTGTACTATCAGTTGTAGGAATATTCCATTGAGGATATCTCTTGCATGCAGAAGGAATTAATTCCTTGGAGATTATGCAGTTACTTCTGAGTTTGGTGGGTTGTGTGAGAGGTGAATTCACACAAGTGGCAGCTAGAGGACCCAGGAGAAAGTGTGCAAAGAAACAGGAGGCTTGGAGGACTGAAGGAAGGCATATGTGTTGTTTATTCAGTCTATGAGCAGCATTGAGGGATTGTACTGAGAGCTGAATATCTTGTGAGCTAAAGCTTTGTGTGATCCAGAGATATTTCCACTTGTATGATAATACAGATATCACGGTTTTTAGCTGAGGCTTTCCTTAGATTATTCTTCTGTGTTCATTTGTGATTGATTTCTCATTCTCTCTTATATGTGTTCTATTTGATCTTGCTCAAAATTGATTAAGCTTCCGCAAGTTTGTTTGTAGAAGTAGATCAAGTATTTTTCTTTAGTATATTGCATTATCAGGTGATCTACAGTGGAATTTCTACACATACATCCTCCACCTCTACCATAACAATAACCTCCTCCACAAGGTCAAGTGTATGCTCAGCAGAGCGTGTCCAACCTCCCTAACGCAAAGAAAAGGAACAAGGGGAAAGGTAACCGGAACCAACAATATCAAGGTAATTAAGGTATCTAGGGTTCACCACCTAATGCACCTTAGGGAAACCAACCTAATCCTACAACCCAACAATAGGGAGGACAACCCAAGAAGACTAAGGGTCTTCATATGAATAAAACTTATGCATTTTGTGGCGTATATGGCCATTATACTCACGAGTGTCCCATTTTACCTCAAATGCATCAAGCATGGGAAGTTCAAGTAGTTGCTTCTAGAGGATCGTAGCCCATAGCTCCTCCTCTTCCTACTTCATCTCAACTAGTTGTGCTTACCAATCCTTTTCCTTACCAAGGAAATCTTGCTGCTCAACCTACACAAGGTCATGCATCTCCCCCATCTTCACCATCTAGTCATAATGATTATCAGATTATTATGATGAATCCTGGGGTCCATATTGAACAAGTCAACCTTAAGACTTAATCGTGCCAATATGACAAGCCACCTGCTGAGCCAGCGACTGAGTCCCAACCCCAATTTTCCACCTAGCCTTTGTCATCATCCAATGGTACCTTATATATCACTCCGCCTAAGGTATAGGTTATCCCCAATATTCCTAAAGTTCCATTATGTCAAAATTTTGCTTTTGCTAAAGCTTCCCATACCTATAACATAGTAGATGACTTGGCGCAGTCTCCTGCTACCATGTCAATGTTGGAAGTCCTCCAGAGATGCCCATCCCAATGGAAATCTATACTCTCTACTTTTGGTATTGTGGATCCCCATGATGATTGTATGATTGTATTTGACATTGACAAGTCAGAACATCCTCCCCTACCTTCATCTGTTGCATTTCAAATACCAATCTCCATAAAAAATTCCATTGTTCAGCAATGTATCATAAACAAAGTTGCCTCCACCTGTGTGATGATTGCTAGTGTTTGGAAGTGACTTCGTTCTCTGGACCTGTCCCCATCCAACATCACTCCCCATGCTTGGGACAGTCATCCCTCACAACCCCTTGGCTTATATCACAACTGTCATATCACTATTTCCGGAAAGACTATCTCTATTAACATTAGAGTCATTGATGCCCCATTAGATTACAACATCCTTTTGGGTCATAGTTATACTTATGATATGCCAGTGTCACATATGCGGTTCACCGTAAGAGGTGCTTCCCTCATAAGGGAAATATTGTCACTATCGATCAACTGACGTACTATGATCTGAAATCTCAGACTTCACCTCAGTCCATTATCTCATCGATGACTGGAAATCAAATTGTCTCGTACCTCACCAATGTCTCTCCTGAAGTCTACAAAGATTCCACCTTGCTTGGTGATTATTATGGTCCACCACCTACTCCTTCTTGGCCTAGCTCATCTAATGTTTCATGATCCAAGCATCATTGGCCACCCACGAGTAGTCTAGTATGCCTTCACAACAACCAACACCTCCGCAACCTATTTTTCCAAACTCAACCTAGCCTTCCGGTATCACTCCTCAAGGTCCCCTTCCTTCTGCTGGTATCTCTTATAATCCATTTCAACCCAGAACCATTTCCCTAGGTCTTAACCATCTCGGAGTAGTTCCCCTAGGTCATTACCCTTCTGGTCATATATTTTTCTTATTTCCACCCTTGAGATTTTATTCTACACTTTTCATTGCTATGTTGAGTTTATGTAACATTACCTTGGGGATCCCAGTCTAGCACATTGATCCTCCCGCAAGCACTCCCCCAAATAAACTCAAACCTTACACTGCTTTGACCTCAGTTCAACCTGTTATTCCTAGCCCTTTCTTTGCTTCAGTTCCATAGAAACCTCAACAGGAACCTACTCTTGTTGTGAAATCATTTGGTGATGGGGGAAAAGCCTAGAAAAAGAGAACCAATGACAAGGCACCCGCAACAACTCTAGCCCCTCCTAAGTTTCCAAAGATTATTCTTCCATGTGCTTTGTGTGATGTTGTTGGTCATGCCACCAATAATTGTCCTGAACTCCCTCATATCAAGAATATGGTCTTTGATACCTTCCCTAATTCTAACATTACTAAGGTCCATGTCACCTTACCTGATTCAGCTAAGAAGAACAAATCATTACACACAAATCATCCTTATGATTTATGTGATAATTATGGACATTATTCTCATCATTGTCCCTATCTCGAAGAATTTCATGATAAATTTCAAGTGCTTCGTGAATTATAGGCCACTCATAATGATTCCACCTCTCCTCTACCTACGTGTTCTGGGCCCACCCCTATGCTAGAACAAGACGTCTCTCAACCACCCATTGTGATCCCTCCCTCTAATGTCGATATTTCAGATAATACCACTCCTATTCTCTACCTATCGCCATCCATGAGATAGATGTATTGGGACTCCCTTGATGTCTCCTATTGTGATTTTATTGAACCGTCTTTGACAAACACTTCGGTCTCAACATCGATAGATCTCCCATCTACTAGTCACCTGTCTCCCAGCCTTGAAAATGTTCATGTGAACCTTGTCTCTCATGAAGATGCCTCAGGTAGCTCCTCTTCATCATGTGGTCTCTCTTCATCCTATCACCCCATCTTCCATTCTTATGAATACATCATGGAAGCCATGACCACCCCTGATTATCCTTGGGTTGATATGTACCATCGTGCATACTTCCTTCTGATGCAAACCCATGACCCATATGTTGTGGAATCAAAATACTTCATTCATGTTGAAGTCGATTGGTTTAAAAATCCCATTCCTACACTAGATGCTTTTGAAGAAGGAAATATGGATAACATTTCCCCTTCCATAAAAATTAACATTTAGAATAAACCAGGGACCGAATAAATATCATCTTGGAATGCACCCCAGAAGAAATTGATGCTTACACCAAGCTATTCAAATAATTTTGTGATGTTTTAGCCTAGTCTTATTCTCAAATGGCCGAAATTAATGTCGCCATTGTTGAGAATCATATCAACACTTGGTCCAATGCCATCCCTGTCTGCCAAAAGCAAATGCCTATCCATCCTTCAAAACGTGAAGTTATCAAAGCTGAAATTGATAAGCTCAAGCAGGTTGGTTTCATCTATCCTATCGAATACACCACATGGGTGTCCAATCGTGTTCATGTTCTTAAGAAACAAGGCACCTTTCATGTATGCACAGACTTTTGCGATATGAACACAGCTTTTGCCAAAGACAACTTTCCCACACCCTTCATAGACCAAATCATTGATGAGTGTGTGGGGCATGAGGTTCTTTCCTTTATGGATGAATTCTATAGATATAACCAGATATGTATCCACTATGTCGATCAGCTTAAAACTGCCTTCACTAGTCCATGGGGAACTTTCACCTATAGGGTGATTCCTTTCGCTTTAAAGAGTATTGGGGCCACTTTCTAGTGTGCCATGTCTTACTGTTTTCATGACCTGATTCATATTATCCTTGCATATTTAGACAATCTCAATGCTCATTCCAAACTTCGGTCGCAACACCTTCAAGATTTTTGTACCATATTTCTTCAATATCACAAGTATAACATTCACCTCAATCCCTTTATGTTTGTCTTTTGTGTTCCTGGCAGCCAAATTTTGGGCTTCATTATGTCCAAATATGGTATCACTCTTGACGCTGTCAAATTTCACGCAATTCTCGAACTTCCTCCTCCTCGTACTCTTCGCCATTTACAAATCCTCTAAGGCAAAGCCAATTTTCTTCGTAGGTTTGTCCTTGACTATGCCACCACTAATCATGGGTTTCTTAGACTCCTTTGATCTAACATTCCATTTTTTTGGGATGACCAAGCTCAACACTATTTTGATTCTCTCAAATGTGCTCTCACTTCCACTCCCTTGATCATTCCACCTGACTTTGAAAGGGATTTCATCTTCTATATCTATGCATCCACTTATTCGGTCGTTGGGGTCCTAATCCAAGAAAATTCTGTCGGAAATGAGCATGTCATCTATTATGTTAAAAAGAACCTTCATGACCCCCCTGCGTCCTATTCACATGAAGAAAAGTTGGCATTGGTTGTTGGGTTCTCTATTCAAAAGCTTCATCGTTATATCCTTACTCATACCACCAAAGTTGTGACCAATTCCAACCCAATGGCCTTCCTGTTGAGTTGAAAGATCATTAACAGGAAGTACACCCATTGGATCGTTATCCTTCAAGAGTTTGATTTAAAATTTTTCACACCCAAGAGTAATAAAGGTTTAGCCCTTACTGAATTCATTTTTGAATTTCCCACTAGTATGCCTGATCCACTGGTAAATGATGATCTTCCATATGAACACTTGTTCGCCATTACCTTGGACAATCCTTGGTATGGAGACACCCTTACCTATCTGCAAACCCAAAAATTCACCACCCATATCACTCATGATGATCGATGGAATATTCGACATCAAGTCCCTTTCTACCTCCTCACCGGTGACGATATTTATCATTGCAGTGTTGACATTATCCTTCGTCGTTGTCTCACCCATGTTGAAGCTAAGCAAGTGCTCAATGCCTGCCATGGTAGCGCTTGTGGTGGTCACCTCTCTGGAATGGTCACTACCCATAAAATCATGCATGTCGTTATTTTTTTCCTTCTCTCTTTAGTGATTTCATTGAGGCAGTCAAATATTGTCCCAATTTCCAGTTATACACCCCTAAGACGAGAGATCCACCTACTCCCCTCCACCCTATCATCGTAGTTGGTCTTTTTTGTAAATGGGCTATTGACTTTATGGAGTGTTGACCCCAATCTGCTAATAACCATAAGTATATTATCATCGTCATCGACTATTTCACCAAATGGGTTGAATCCATGCCAACGTTCAATAACACCGTGACTACTACAACCCTCTTTTTCTTTAACCATATTATCTCTCGATTTCGGGTTCCAAAAAAATTGGTCTTCGACCATGGTTGGAACTTTGAAGATGAGATATGGCGTGAGTTATCTTCTTTGTTGGGCTTCGAACAAGAATATTCATCATCTTATTACCCCCAAGGAAAATTCCAAGTTGAAGCTATCAAAAAAATCCTTAAGACTATGCTTCAACGGACGATGAATAAACACAAAACCAATTGGAATTTAATGTTCTTCCCTTCTTTTTGGGTCTATAGAACTTCTGTCAGAACTGCCATGGGGTTCACTCCTTTCCACCTTCTTTTTGGGTCTATATAACTTCTGTCAAAACTGCCATGGGGTTCACTCCTTTCCACCTTCTTTTTGGAGAGGAGGCAGTCTTACCAATCGAGTGTGAATTACCCTCCCTCCACCTTGCCATTGAACTCCTCCCAGACACCCAATCTTTAGAACAATGACTTATCATGCTTAAGCACTCCAATGAAGACCTTTGTGTTTCATTGCAAACCATTGAAGTGGCCAAAAAGAGCAACAAATATCAGTATGACTGAAATTCCACCCTCCTACCTTCCATGAAGGTGACCTTGTTCTTGTTTATGACCAAGCTCATGATGTCCTAGGGCACAGAAAGTTTGAACCATTATGGCTAGGGCCTTACATCATTCATAAGTGTTTGTACAAAGGGGCGTACCTTTTAGAGGGTCTAGAAGGAGAAATCCTTCCCAACCATCGCAATGCATTCTACCTCAAGAAATTTTACCTATAGAATTTCCCATTCAAATGCGTGTATATTTTTATTTTTTCTTGCATTTAGGTAGCTTGCATCCCCCACCATATTATTCATTATCTTCTTGCATCTTTTAGATGGATCCGTCATCCACACCTCATATCGGTTATGCTGATGGTGCGAGTTACTTCACCAGGAATCTAGCCTTGGCTACTTGGGCCATTTTCACCACTTTACATTCGTTAGTCCACTCCAATGGCATCTACATTGGATATGACACCAATATCCAAGTTGAATATGACGTTGTGATAGGTTTGTTAGTCGATGCCCTTGATCGTCACATCCTTCACCTTCATGTTTGTCTTTATTCCTTGCTACTTGTCATGCAATTCAACAACGTTTATCATGTGCATAATCCTGTCATATTTAGAAAATATTTATAAGTTAAGATTTTGGCATGTGAATTTGAATCCATTACATTTAGTCATGTTCCTAGAGCTCAAAATCATTATGTAGATACCATTGCAAACAATATTCTAGATTGGAATTTACCACATGCATATACATGAAGGCATCCATACCATAAACAAATGGTGAACACAATCATCACAAAAATATGCATAACCATAATTATATATCATAATATCCCACAAACAGTGTTTTGAGTCCACTACTCTAAATACATCTGACATGATCATTCACATGTTATCACAAAACAAAAATGGGGACCCACATGTCCCTATGCCTAATCACTATCATCTGGACGCTCCCAACCCAGTGGCTCAATCCCACCAGCCTATAGGTCTCGTGTTGCCTAATTGGCCATAGAAATGCACCGCGTGATTCGTCACCACTCTGAGGGAAGACTAATACACTCATCTGTATACTGATCTTCTAACTTGTGCCACCCATTCTCTGTCACCTCAAGCAGTAGCACATTGAATCTATGTCAGAGATCCTCCATTAGAGCACCACTACCTAATCTCTACTGTGATGTGGACCCACCCTGATCTGCAGCCCCAAGCGCTACACTCATCCCGTTATCCTTCTAGGATCATCGGTGCTATATCTGAATAGCACAAAGTTTAGAAATTAGTACCACATACACATATTTCTTAAACTACAAATGCATCAAATATATAGCAACTTTCACTTACCATCTAGACCCCGTGCTCGTCCCAATGGAAGTGGTAAGTCAAGATCCCCTTGATAGTTCATTCCACTATATGGATAATCATGTATGTACAGTGGCATCTGGTCCCAATGAGTAAAAAAATAAAATCAAAACACTCGTCCGACTCCCCCTCCTCCACCTCACCACAGTAGCTACCCCTAGTGGTGCATCTTAGGCTCTTGTGGGCCCCCATCACATATTTTTACATGAGGGCGGATGTTCAAGATCCTCTCAAAAGAAGAATGAGCATAATACTATCCCAAAAGAATAGTTAGCATTGTTCATCTACCTGCATAGTTTCAATTATCATTTCAACGATGACAACATCATATGGGCCCACCCATAGTAGGTCCCTACCAACACACTCACCACCAGCATCATCTTCTCCCCAGATGGAAGGCATGAGTACCCAAGATCTGCAACATTGTTGCGGCTGTAGCCTACGTCTCAAGCCTCTCTAAGTCACTGATCTAAATGGTCATTCCCTTTGCACTAACACCTGGTACACAATGACAATCAACAAACTCTCCTACATGCCTCACACAAGGCAGCACTGGATGTATCTCCCCCACCACCCCAAGGGGGGAATCCTATCAAAAAATATATGTCATGGATCATGATCTCGATCCTATACCCCAATGCTACAAAGGCCTCTTAATCTGTGTCCCAATAGCTCACTATCCTTGACATCAAGGGCTCACCATCCCTCATCAAAGGGTTCTCCAAGAACTTCATCACGCCATATCATGCCAAAACCCCTCTGATTGCATGATTCCCCTAAACCTCAGCACGAAGGGTCTCCAAATCTCTTTCTCGCCATGACACCTTTAGCTCTGCCTTACCTACAACATATCATTGTTTTTGTCAACTCAAAGTTAAAGGCACACATCATGGGTACAAAAATTCAACTCAACAGAAACCCCCCATCCTTCTCTTCCTCTCAATCCATAACCAATTTTTCCCTTCAAAACTTCATTGGGTTCACTTCTTAAGCCAGTTTCTGCATTCCATAATGCATATCAGGACCCAATAAGTTCACTCTTACCATGAAGAAGAGTAAGGGTCCCCCCCAGAGAGTTGAAGCCCTAATATGAACATCTAATCCACCAAAAAATATGAGTAAGGTTAGGCCACCTACCTCCAACTTGCAGATCTTGATTTCGATGGTTGGTTTGTCTGCTACGATCCCCACAAGATTTAGGGCCTTCTCCTCCTCTCCAAATTCTCCAACATCTCACTATGTAAATGACTTGGATTTGGGGGCAAGAATCCCTCTTATAATAAAAACCCTAATTTTTACATTGCCCATTACAACCAAATCGTAGCTCGATTTGACGAACTGTCAACACCATTGGAAAGTTCTCACCAAGTTCTATAATGGGTCTCCCTTTGTTTTTGGTAATTTGAAACTTCACCGTGAAACTATTTTTTCCATGAGGTCTCACTTTTCCGCCTCTTAAAATCGAATTTATTCATTTGAGCCACCCGTATTATGGTACCACTTTAGCTTTGCAATGGATGACTCAGTGGATGACTCACGTGTCAATTTTCATCATGAGTAACCATCATTTACTCGTGTTTTTATGGTCCCCTCCAGGCCTCCCCCATGTGGCAGCATCATCGAGTCAACCTTCCTTATAACATCTGAGATGAGTCACCATTATCTATGGAGTCTATTTTGAGTCCCCTTGAGTACAATTACAGTGTTCCATACATCTTTGTGTCACATCCATCCCATTGTATTCTTTTTTGGCCTCCAACTATACTACTCCATCTTTAAAAATCCCTCATTTGAGTAATTGACCATCCCCTTTGGAATCAATTCAGTCACTGCTAGGTCGACTATGCATATTATGCTTTAACAAGGGAAGTCGTCCATCTGCCACTCATATTTTTTCCTTCCATCATCATCCCTAGTGTTAGTCCATCAATCACTCTACAATGATACCTCGTGCCTTTTTTTAGGATTCCTCATTGCCTTAACTTTGACGGGCCCTATTTTGTTGACTTCAACACATTTATTCCATATGTGTTGTCTAGAGGGCATTGTACCTTGGTTCCAACTTTCATATTTTTTCAGTGCCTCAGATCAAGCAAAGGGAATCATCATTTCCCTTTGACTTGGTTGTTTCTCATGTGCTCGACGCCAACTCCTTATCGCACGATTGAGAATCATACACTTAATGGTTTGGTGATCTAGACTATTGTCCCAATGAATCTCGGGTGTGTGTGATATGTTCCAGAACTCGTGAGGGCATGGCCCTTCAGGTAACCCCCCACATGCCTAGATGTCTGTAGATGTTGATCCAGCCTCAGATGCAGTTCTGCAGATGTGATGGGTTCCCTTTCAGCCACTTGCAATGCCCACAACATGCATGTCTCCTTTAGATGATCCATTCAAATCTTCAGAGCCCTTTCCTATTTAGCAGGGCTTCTTTGGTTATAATCCCCCCTCACCATGTCAACTTGTCAAGGGACATTATGTATCATGTACTCAAATATTATTGTATTCAGTCCTGGCCTATGTCTTTCAAAGCGCATTATGTATATGGGATTCATTGTATTATGTTCTGGCCCATTGATGCCAGCATATCATGTATTATGTACTTTGTAGCTCAGTCCCATATTGTTGGGCTCACCATTATTCTTTGTACTCAGTTATCTAGGTGGGTATGGGTATGCCTCCCTTGCCTCATTTAAGATCATGTACTCCCACATAAAAGGAGACTTCTATCAATTTAGTAGGTTTTCCCCCTCCATTTTTGTCATTCCTTGCATTTTTTCAGTTGTCCTCTTTCTCCCACTCTCTGGCTCCCCTATGGTGTCTTGTGGAAGTGTAACCTACAACGTATTTTGGTCATACGATTTTCTCCTAACGCTCATATGTTGGGGGGAAATATGTTATCACCAAAAAATGATCACCTATCCATTTCTAACTAGGTGGATCGAAATACACCATGTAGGATTAATTTTACCATAGTAAAATCACTTTCACCATGGGAAATAATTTAGTAAACCATTTTTATTAGATTATTTTCTGATTAAAATAAAAATAAAAAACCCATGAGAATAATTGAATAAATCATTATTTATTTAATTTTCTCTATGAATAATATTAAATCATTGTTTTATCATTATTCTTTGTCACATTTGACTAAATCCCCTACAAATAATCAAATAAATCACTATTTATTTATTATTACTTAATTCTATTATTGGAATAATTGTTAAATCACTATTTAATAATTATTTCAATTTCACGCCATTCTTAATCTTTGTGAAATAATTAATAAATCATTTTATTTGTTAATCATTTCTAAATAAATATATTTGACCATTTTGAATATCTTTTCCCTCCAAAAATATAATAAAGTATCCCTAACGGTTAGATCTTGATTTGGTCAAGATTATTTTATTAATCTCCATTTTCGAGATTAACTCAATACCTTATTATAAATAGGAGGGTTTTCCATTCATTTCTCACCATGATCATTATCATTGTCACCATTATCGTCTCTTTTTATCCGAGCTCCCACTTGAGTTCTCCACATTGTTTTGGGTTTTTCACACATTAAGAGAGAGAATCGATTACTAAAGCATGAAAGACATCAAAGGACCCATCCCACAGAGGGGGATTTGCATACCCTTTTGTAGATCTCCCTCACCGGGCTTTATCAATAAATATTTATTATTCATTTTAAAATCCTTTCCATTTGGGTTATTACATCGGATATATATTGTTGTTTATTTTTTTGGATCACATATGTTGTTTTGCTGCAAGTTTTTATAGTTTTATTATTGCATATCTGAAATGTAAGCAACCACAAATTGTTTTTAAAGTCATGTGTCACTAATGACTTAAGTGGAATTTTTTTGGTACACCTTCCAAGAAATTTCATACTAACACACTCTTATAGAGTTACAAGTTCAATTTTAGAAAGGTACCTACTCTTTTGAGTAACAAGACCTAAAGGACCATTCTTCCTTGATAAGGAAAGAATGACTATCCCTTAACAAACTATACTCCAAGGATAGAATAATTGTCCCACAACTCTCTAATCTAGTTAGGCATGACACACATAGAGAAGATGTTTATATTTCTATTGAGAAATATTATTTTATCAATCCCAAGCTTGTTTCTGAACGACAAATACTTCATCTAGAACAGAGACTTGTGAAGGCTAATCAAAACTTTGATTATAATGAAAAGATATACCTTAAGACTTTTAGAGTTGAATTGCTCCCTCTAAATCAAAGCTTCTTTTAAATCCATAGTTCTTCCAATATTCAAATTTCCCTCTGAATCTCCCTCTAAATCTAACCACAAACTTTTAACTCCATCATTCACAGACAATTTTTGGAAGTTACCTGTGACCATTTTCAGGGAGATCATAAAAGAAAAGGCTATAATCAAGTGATAATAAAGCTATATATCTTAAGGAGTTTGATGAGCCTCATCAATAGGTAAACTATATGGGTCACAATGCCACTCTCCCACATATTAAATTGTCTTTTCTCACATTTATGTACAAATTTTATTATATTTTGCTTAGTGGGAGGAGTAAAATTGAGTTACTATGTCCTATGGCCTAATGTGTCTTAAATGTAGGAAATTGGAGCAGTTTTGAGTTGAATTGATTGCATGGACTCAAAGCAGATAAGCAAGAGAGATTATAGGAAATGGTCTCCCTCCTTAACTTTTCAAATCATTCGAACATTCTCCCACTCTATCTCATCAGCTTGGTGTCACTGGTGGCCAAGCAAGTTGATTCCATTGGTAGCCAAGCACGTTCCAGTCAAGGAAGATTTATTCTTGAGTTAAGGAGCTTAGTATCCCTATTTTGTACGGAGTTGTTGGTAGCTCCAGTTTTGTCTTTAACTCTGCTCTCTTGGAAACCATTGTACCTATACTGCTGAGAGGCAAATGAACACCTATGATACCTGGACACATGGAAACACTCATGGAAAGCAATCTGTCAGTCGAAAACAAAAATGAACTTGAGAACTGACTTGCAACATAACTGTGTGACTGATCATGAAGGTTGCGCAATTTTCGCTAGGAGGTCGGGAAACTGACTTCTAAGATTACGCAAGGCACAGTTTGGGCTGCTGGGGCTGCACAAAGCATAGTCCAGTTTGGTTGCTAACTGCTGGAATTGCACAATGCACAATCTCAGTTGGCCATGGTTGCAAGCTCAGTGACTGCATTGTGCAATTTTCTGGGCCAACAGTCATTGTCCCTCATAATTGCACAATGCAAGACTGGAGCACAGTTACCGGGTAGAAATTTGCATTTCCTAAGAGGAAGACAGAGCCTTCCCTCTCAGGATTGTGTAATGTTGTCTTGGTGAGGCAGAGTCTGGGCCAAGGATGCCCAGACTCGCCGACAGGAAACTGAAAGCGAATGTGAATGTGAATGCATGGTGATATTGGGTGTAAGCATAAGTGAATGATCGTGCATGAAAACGGTGAATGACAAATTCAAAAATTGGAACAACATGCATGTGGGTGAGGCGAGTCGCTGAATCAGTGATCGTTTGTGAAAAACAGTTTCATGCATGCGAAAGCAGTGAGATGTTAACAAAAACTGAAACAGTGCTAGTACAAGCTAGTATGTATCCAAAAGATAGCAAGCACTCTCCGAAATCAAGCAAACAACATTCATACGAAGCGAAACACAAAAAGCGCCAGAAATGCAACACAAGACATGGGAAGTGGTCTTACCCCAAAAAAACTGAGCTGAATGTTCCAACAGCTCGTAGATGCGATGTGGGATGTCAGAGATGCAAGGTTGATGTTAGGCATGATCTCTACAGCATCCGGTTCATGAGTTTTGGTAAAATCAAATATGTAACGTTCATGCCACAACTCTAGGAAGAGCGACTTGGTGGGAGGTTTCCGAGAGGATCCTTGCATGCAACCTCTAGCTACTAAAAGTAGATCCCTGAATCAAGGGATTCCTTTGCATGCTGCCTTGAGAGAAGCATCCCATGCATACAAATCAGTTTTGCTCGATCCCGGAGGGAACCGGTCAACTCAACTACACATGCAAGAGGTTGCTCAACTGCTAGGAGAAAATGTACATTTCTGGAAGGGAGTTGGGCTGGCTGCCGAGGAGATTTCTGTAGTTTCTGGGCAGAGCAGCTGACTTCTACCCAGGATTGTGCAATTCCTGGGCTGAGCAGCCCTGCTAGGAGGAATTGCGCAATTTTCTGGATGAACCCTGACTGGCAAAATTGCGCAATTCTGGAGCCCAGTAGGTTGCCAGATAGAATTGCGCAATTCCTAGAGGGAAGGCTAGTTTCCCTCCATAATTGTACAATTTCATGAGGGAGTTTCTCATCCTGCAGCTGGACCAAGTCTGGAGGAACAACCTATGAGGGGAATGCAACAAGCTCTAATGGACAAGTTGTCATTTTGCAAGAAAATCATTGAAGCTTGTGTACTTGATGAAGCAAGACATGCTGCTGTGAAAGGTTGGATTAGCTTGGGTATTAGTAGTCGTTATTTCATTATCATCTTCTACCTATCGACAAACGCAACCATTATTTAATGTTTGGCAAGAATTGGATAAGTCATAAATGTATCAATTTCAAAGAAATATAATCAGATATTGTTGAACAAATCCCATATTGTGCACTATAGTCTTAAAAAAGCTCTTCTTCGGTGAAATTATTTGTTGTGTCTAAAGTAATCATTGTCATAACCTCTTCCGCCCACTGTGTTCTTCATGATTTAACAGTTTTAGGTCCACACCCACATACATATGTTTTTTTTTTCTTTTGCTAGTTAAACGTGTAGGTTATGCAATTGTTCCAATCTCCACCTAAAATATCAACAACATGCATTAATGTATTTCAAGATTGGAGAATACACTATAAATTCTAATAATATTGTGAAAAAGGATGGATGTATCACAAAATGCTTCCTAATTTAAGTCAAAATTTGATTACCTAATGTCCTGCAACATCCATTGTGTCCTTATTTGATAGGACATGATTTTTTGCCATGGCCTCGTCTTGCCCCTATAATACATAACATAGTTAATGATGTTTAGTACACCAATTATATCATTTCAACCAATATGTTATCCAACACAAAACCTCACTTTGCACATATATTTGACATATTGATATCATGTTTTGGATTTAAAAAAAACAACAACAAACTTTATATAACTTTCTCTTCTATATTATAGCATTTATGAATTCATATACATCATCCTCCTTTGGTTGAGGTTGCTTTATCTTCTTCCCTTTATTGTATCTGCAGATTCCGTATCTGATTCTATAGCCACCCACTTTCCTCTCGTTGATTTAGTAAGTCTACATCGTCCATGGCCTCCTCTAGATCCTGTAATACACAACAATGACATTAGTCACATAACATCTATGGACTTCAATGTTTCTCCATCCAATTTTCTATACGCATAATTGATTTAAGCTTTGTTGGTTTTCACTGCACGTTTCTAACTAAAATGCCCATATTTTCAATATATACCCTTTTTGTTAATTTCTACTCCCAATATGGTCTTATAAATCTTAGATGAGGATTATGAAAAATAATGTAATACTTTTTCTTTTTTTTCATATTTTCATTTAACCTAATTCAAACCCTTCATCCATAATTTTAAACTGCCAAATATCTATATTTT
Source organism: Pinus taeda (assembly GCA_000404065.3). Lineage (NCBI taxonomy): Eukaryota > Viridiplantae > Streptophyta > Pinopsida > Pinales > Pinaceae > Pinus > Pinus taeda. The sequence goes on from APFE031014231.1 coordinate 41,013, forward strand.
TCTATTTTAAAAAAAATCCCTTTGACCCTATATGTTAGAGAATATACTATTTTCAAATTTTGATTTTTAAGTCTTCAAAATGAACTCAATATAAAATATAATAAATAGTATAAGTTAACTTGTGGATGAGATATATTTTCAATGCCACCATCCACCCTATAAAGGGGTAAAGAGTGAGTGGCGGGATCGAAAATGTTTGTGTCACATGTATACATAATCACTAAGAAACACAACCTTTAAAGGTGAAAATTTGTGTATGTGACTATAACTAGTGGATTGTTACATTATGAGTCATTGGCTATTAGAATAAAATTAGAAAGTTTGAAATCACACCAAATTCATCAGTGGGATAGGAAAATATGACATAAAACACCCTTCATTGTAGGGTCAAAACACCATTTATGAACCCAACATATGAGGTTGGCTAGATTGGCATCTTTGACCTCACCTTCTTCTCTCATGACCACATTGGTGGTACATCCTATGCTTAGAAATAACACAGTAAACAAATGATTCCATGTAACTGTCATCACTATAAAAAGGAAAAACATCCCTTGCATATCACTGCCAATAGAAACCACTCCCATAGAAAACCACATACTTTCTAGTTGATTTAGGTCGCAACCCCTACAGGAGTTTTGAATTTGAGAATTCCCTACCCACCAAACCACAGGTTGTTTAACTAGTAGAATATCACCCCTAGGAAAACCATCAAAGCTCCAAAACGAGAGACAACTACCCAAACCCCCTAAGGGTTGAACCTTCCTTCTCAATCTTAGTCCCCACAATAAGAACATGACCGAAATAAACTCAACCCATAACAGAAAACTCATTACACCATGCATATGAGCAGTATCATATATAGTAGCAACAAGAAAAGGTTGAAACTTCCAATACAACCAATGCAGTACATTGACCATGAAATGCAACTAATTCAAAATGAAAATTCATTGTACCTTGTGCTTGTGCCTCATGTAGCTTGGATGAGAGTTGTTACCAAGGACCTAGTCACCACCTTTTGCAACAAGGAAGTTGATGCTCTGTAAATTCCCTATTATTGATCCGTTGGTCTGAGGATTTGTCTATCCCCTGCCTCAACGAGACATTAGTAATAACCATGGGAGCTCTTCCTCTATGTCTCAGCATCTAAAACACTTGTAACCCCTCAATCCCAATGCTAAATCCTTTAACACTAACCATACCAAAACAAAGGAACCACCTTTACTGGACTGCCCTACCAATTTATCGATCATTGCCCAGGGTTGATGGATGAAAACAACAAAGCAACAAACAAGGGCACAGAATCGAGGTTCCAACCACCAAAACAAACTCAAGACCACTACCACTCTCTCTTGCATAACTTCCCTTGTGTACCAAAGACTTTCCATGGCAAAGCTCAGAATTAAATCGAATTTATATTGCACAAGCTTGTGCATGTGGGAGGCATGCCACGCCACCCCCACCTATATCGTCGTGGGATTCAGTGGGGTGGTGGGCACCCTCCAAGATCCCATGTACCATGTTCATCCTTCCCCATCGAGGATTTTTCATTATTATTTTTACTTAAATAAAATTATATAATATATTTTTTTCAAAATAATAATTCTCAT
>APFE031014231.1:48744-62728 GCA_000404065.3 Pinus taeda
GCTGAGGTCAGAGACTTTGATGCAGGATGGGGTGCATACTTTCAAGTACATGGATGGGGATGGCTTGAAAGAGTGACTTGATGTGGAGGATCGATATGAGACACTTTGAGGTGATGGAGTTACGATGATGATGATGCCTTGGTGGCTACACTTGGGCATGGGTTGAGCCGAGACTCAACTACTTTTACACATGGGAGTTGATTGATCTATGATCATGGGCAGCACATGGAGACATGAGGCAGGTGTATACTTGTTTCTATGGTAGACTTGAGGTATGACACATTGCAGATGTGATGGAGGTAGCTTCATGGACATGGATGTGGCAAACCGAGGGTTGGAGTTTGATGAGATGGTCTCTTCATATGGAGGAGGCACACATATGGATGATGTTGGGATAGATGTGGCTGATTTCCTTTAGCACATTGGTACCAAACATCATGGACATGTTGCAGATGAGATGAGGACTACCTCATGGACCTGAGCATGGTTTACTTATGAGGATGGATTCTTGATCGAGTTCAAGATGTGACATGGATGTTTTGAGAAACAAATGATGGTGGCATGAGGTGCATTCTCATGATTTGAGCGTGGTAGTTGGATTGATCATCCGACTAGTTCGAGTCATGAGGGGATCCAATGTACATAGATATGTTGGTGTTGTGTTGGAGTATCATGGCAACAGTTCACATGGGAACGACACATGATAAGGTCGACATGATATGTTGCAGTGAGCATGTAGCTTGAGATGGAGGGGCCAACCTTCCACGATGGAGCAGCATGTGGAGATTGTGACATGATGGTTGATTGTCATGGATTGAGAGGACTTCCGGTTGTTGAGATGAGATGTTGGCACATGGTTGAGGTGTGTTAACACTTGTTGACATATCATGGGCAGTTTTGCACATGATGGAATGGACACATTGTTGCAGTGGACATGTAGCTTGATGTTGGAGGGATCAGCCTTCCATGGTGGAGAGCAGCATGGAGAGATTGTGGCAGGTGGTCGATGATCATGAACATCTATGACATACTTTCGTATGGACTATCTTGGTGACAGTTGGTCACTTAGATGAGACATGGTGGAGATGAGTCCTACATATGTTGCAGGGATGTTTTCCATATGTGGAGGAGTTGACATCATGAATTGTTGCTTGGGGATGTTGTCGAGGACGACAACGACTTCAGGTGGAGGAGGATGTAAAGCCTTCGGGCGTGAACGCGACGGGCGCTGGGCAAGACACAGTGCACGATGGGCGCGGGTGGACGACAAGCGCGCTAGCAAGCGCACGACGGGCGCGTGCTGCGGAAGAAATGCGACGAAACCGTGAGTTACATGCGACGAAAGAAACGAACTTTATGACACTTGGGGAGAATGCATGGATGTTTATACGACTTGAAGGGGACTTGCGTTAAGGCAAGGCCGACTGTAAAAGAAGAGTGTTTGAGGGTGCGTTGCCATGGATTGGGGGTTGGTTGGGGTGGCACCACCCATAATGGCCCCACACTAAAACACATATAAATACACATGCGATTGACCTCATTTTGTGGCCATCGAACATCACTTGATCTTCACAGAAGTGAAAGGGGAATGCGCATAGCTCATGCGCATATCCCATAGAAGGTTGAACGCTTGGTAACATTCTTGGAGTTGGACGAAGGTTGGGCAAGGTGTGCCTGGGTGTATGATCGGTGTGCAGATTTTGTGTAGGACTTGGCAAGGGTATTAGGTGGCTCGGGTGAGCACCGCCCTTCGTGCAAAAGGTTCAGAAGATTGTTGTAAAGGTAGGTTTGCCTCTCTTTGTAATATTTGGTTAAGTATGAGACTTGGTTTGGCAAGACACACTTGTATTGTAAACTGATAATCTTAATAAATTATCAGGCAGACTCACATTATGGGGAGTTGCCCTTCCCCTTTATACTTGTTGCAATTGTTGATGTTCTTGTTATAATTGCTATGGATAATGAATGAGTATGGGCTTCATTAAGTATAAAGGATAATTGCATAATACTTGGTTGAGAATCACAAACTAAGTAGGAGAAAGTGAATTTAGGCGTAGTCCATGTGCACCAGTATTGTTAAAAATAAAGTGTTCAGTGGTGCCACACCTCGCCGGCATGGTTAAAAGACCACCGTAGGCTTGGGGGCGTGACCCGTCCCCTCCCCTCCCCTAACTATTTTTGAAATCACTCATCCTCCTGTTGTAGCTTGTAAGTAAACTCATCCATAATGTACATCCTCCTAACTATTTTTGAAATCACTCATCCTCCCTGTCCTCCTGACTATTTTTGAAATCACTCATCCTCCCCGTGTGGCTTGTAAGTAAACTCATCCATAATGTACATCCTCCTCCTCTCGCCTATAGGTAAACCCACCCGCCCACCTCCGACCCTCCATCCCACCCACCCAACACAACCCGATGCGCCACTCCTCCCTTCTTTCTCGTTCAACCGAAACTCGGTTAAACCGCTAACCTCAATCATTTTATGAAATAAAAAATAAAAGCTAATTAAAAAATATTTAAATAAAATTTAATTCAAACCCTTTCTTAAGTCCGGCAAAACGTAGTTAATTAAAAACTTAAGCTTAACTGAAATTGTTTTATATTTAAAATAATTTTGACTTAAAACAAACTTTTATCGTTATAACATACGAAAGTCGCAAAAAATTATAAAGAGGAGCGTTTGCAACACTTGAACTTTTGACGGAAGGATATTACAATAACACAAATGCAGAGTCTCGCTAATTAGATTACGTGGCTACATTGAATAGGAAAGCCATATTATAAAAAGTCAAAATAGTTGCATACAGATACAAAAAGCACTTAGTGTATCATAGCGTCTTCATACCAAAAAAAATGGTCTGACGTAGCGTTTGAAGAAGGATCAGTCATTGGTCTTTATTAGGAGGGCCTTCTTAAGTTTGCATTATGTGTTTTGTTAGGTGGTCCAAAGACACCTGTCCTTGCGATTCTTTCATACCATTCTCATCCCTTTTTTGAAGCATGGGCAAGCTTCTACCTATATAGGTATTTGGTTGACCTAGCAATTGAGGATTTTGATCTCATGTTACAGTTGGAATGTTTAATGTTATATGGTTTTATGGTAGGCGTAAATAGTAGTTGAAAAAACATTATTATATGTTTTTCGTATTGCCAAAGATACAAAGTATACAGATGACATCATTCCTAAGTTATTTAACAATTAAATCACTGGTTTACATTATCCCTTAACTTTGTGTAATTGATAGGTTAATTATGAATGACATGTTTGGTAGTTTCTTATCACACCGTTTTTTAAGAAAATATTGTATGTTAATGAAAAAATTGTGTTATCTCATTTTATGTGACAACCATTTTTATAAGAATGCTTTATATATTTTATATTATGAAAAATGCTCTATATATTTTTTATATTATGATCATTTTTATACACAAGAAAGAGATAAATACGTATAAGTTAAGCTTAAGCGAGTTATAATAAGGTTTAAATACATAAATATTGACATACAGTTTGTATTTATAATGATGTTTGTTTTTTATTTCTCGGTTAGATAAATATTTTATATTTTATTTTGTTAGATAGCACTATTAGCAATTAGTAATTATAGTTAATTGTGTAAAGAATGAAGCGCAAAAATAGCCATATATGGAAATTTATATTGGACTTACTAAAGATTATATATGTGAAATTAAAAAAAATAAAAAATTAATTAATTAATTTTATAAAATGGAATTAAGTTATTTATTGTAATGGCCATGTTGTTAATTAGATTTTTCAAAAGGTTTTATTAGGATTTTCACATAATTGGGTAAGTTTTGTGAATTGAATGCAAATGCATATCACTAAAGTCAAATATATTGCCATGACGTAGTCGTTCCACACAATTGGAAAGATAAGAAGTATGTCTTTTTTTCCAAAGAAACATGTATGAGAGTTCTATTAAAAAATAAAGTTGGGATTCAGTCCAAATTCATTGCATTTCTTCAAAATTACCAATATGTCTTGCAGGTTTGAGAGCGAGCACGAAGACTCAATAAAATCTCTCAAGTGGTTACCTATGATACAAAAATTTCAATTTCGTTCCAACTAAAAATTTTCCAAAATATTCCTAAGATCCAAATACATTTACATTCCATTTTTCACTACTTTTTTATTTGATTTTGACACATTTATAGTTTTCCTTCGCGAAATATTTTTTTTCCCTTTGTGACAACCCTAGTCATCTTTCCATCTATAAAACACATTGTAATATTTTATGTACACATTTGATAATTGGCACCAAGTCAAGGGACACAGATTCCAAATGTCGGGGTGGAGGTTGCTTGTCTGGGATGGGTTGAGCTGCTCGCTGAAGGAAATCTGGACTGCTTATGACAACCATTAAAGGTTGGTTGATGTATTTTCAATCGCTTGGTATTTTCAGAATTTATGGTTGCAAGAGCAGTACGCAAGTCCATCCTTGCTTTAGGCAAATTTTACAAGGAAAAAAGGATAAGAAATAAAAGAAGAAACGGGATAGGCTACCAATTGGTTGGTGTGTTGGCCACCTGTTGGGAACAGGATCACCCAAGGACAGTTTTGGGGCCAAAAGCCCATGTTTTGGGTCGATTTTTGTAATAAAGTTGTAAAGTCTCCGCATTTTGTGGTCGCGGAGCGCGAAGGTGTCACGAGTCATAAAGGGTTGTCCGCCCTTAATTTTGTAAAGTAAAGTCGGCTGTAAAGATCTAGCCATGGTCCGTGAACCATGGGACGGTATAAAAAGAGCTAAGTAAGTAAGCTTTAAGTAGTTGAGAAGAGTCATAGTGGTCAAAGAAGCTTTGAGCGATAAGAAGAGAAGTCTAAGTTTCGGGTCTTAGTGTAGGTTGAGGCTCTACAGCTGAGTGCGGAGAGGCCTAGGTTAGAAGTCTGCAACTGAGTGTGCGAACCCCTACAGCTGTGTGCGCAGGGCGGATAGAGTCTGTAATCATTTGAAGATATCAATAAAGAGAAGCATTCTACAAAATTTGTGTCTTATTTCCTGTTAATGCATCTTGTCATATTGTGTATGAATTTCATTTATAACGTTTATGTGATGCGCGAATGTATGTAATTACGTTGGATAATTGAACGCAATTAAGGATATATGTTTACGAGGTGGTAACTGTGGTTCTTTAATAAGATAGTAAGACACTTAAGGATAACTTGGAAACTTGTTCTATACACTACTTTAGCAGTGCGAAAGTACCTACACCACAGGTTAGGGTTACGCGAAGGCCAATCGTACCCCTTCACGGAGGTACTGAAGCGCGAAATAAAGGGTTAGGCAGACAAAGCCCTATAACTTAACCACTTGCACGAAAGCAGGAATAGGGGGAATAAACCGACATCATGACCATCTCAGGGTGGGGAAACTTGGTTTCAGCATCCCCCCATACTGATTCGAGTGAGAGTTTGATCCGCGCTCCGCAGGCTGATACCGAAAGGGCTAGTAGTGTAGGGATTTGTTTGGCTAACTAATGTTGAACCTAGGTCAGGCCTCTCCAAGCCAACAAATGGTTCTGTTATCAGGACTAGACTCTGCATAAGAGACATGTGATGTCATATCACTGGAATCCCACTAAGAAATAGATTGAAGACTGGTTGTATAGGAAGATCCACGAGTTCGCGGTGCAGGAGAACATAAATCCGCATCTAACCAAGGAACAGTGGCTGGACAGGGACCTATATACAGAAATACACGAGATCTTTTTCTGTTCCTTTTCGGTTGAGCTATACGAGTGGATCGCGAAGCTAGCAGATAGCCAAGGAAGGTGGAGACTTGACAGTCCTATTGTCTGGACCCCGAAGTTAGTACAAAGATTGGAAACCTCTGAGGATAATATCACCCACGTTGTTGATCATTGGCTCGCTCACATCATAGGAGGATATAAATTTGCGATTGATACCTCAGTCAGCTACAGCAAGGCAGAGCGACGCTTTTTCAAAGGTTCACGAGGTAAGTACTTGAAATCTTTGAATACCTGGATTAAAATGTTATTGTGCGAAAATAGGCTATGCATCTACCTTGATTTTCGGAGCTACCGAAGTGGAAAAACTTACAAGAACAAAGGAAGAAAGGGTCTTGAATATAGTCCATTGATTTCACCTCCATTGCTTGATGAAGAGGGAGTAGCGCAGGCTTCTCCGCAAAGTTTTATTCGGTTAATAAGACAAGGATTCCCACAACTGCCACCTCCACCCACACCACCTCCAACTTCACTGCCATCACCTGTGACTTCACCTGTACCACCTCCACCTCCACCGCAGTTCAGCATGGCAAATTCAGTGAAGCTGCATTTGTTTAAAGGCTTGGCAAATGAGGACCCGAACCAGTTCTGGTTCGTCGTGAAAGTTGTGTGGGAAGCTCAGGGTGTTACAAATGATCACATGAAGAAGGCAACACTGGTTAGTGCTTTTTAGGATAATGCACTAACCTGTTACATCAAGTACTCTAATGATAACCCAAACGCTAGGGTGGCGGACATACAGACTATGCTGAATAAAGAGTTCATTAGGAATCTAAGGCACAGTTGATTGTGGGGTTCAAGGAAATCACAATGAAACCAGGTGAGACACCTTGGAAATTGGATCAGAGATTGAAGTGTAAAATCTGTGAAGCTAATATGAACTTAACATATGGACAGTACCACGAATGGTTCGTGGCTTTGCTCCTACCACACCTAAGGGTTGCACTATCACAACAGAAGATAACAACTCAGGCAGAGGCATTGGAGATTGCAATGAGACTACATGAAACACCGATGCAGGATCCGAATATGGGGGTTCAACAGATCCATGCGCAATTGCAAAATCTTTGCATTGAAATGCAGAGCTTGAAGCAAGAAAAAATAGTCTGGTCGAAGGTGCGCGAAGAGATATGGTGCCTAAAATGCAAGGGTCAAGGGCATGACAAAGACCATTGCCTGGTCTTTGTGAACTAAATTACAGGAGGGGGACCGATGCCTTTGAGGCCAAAAGCTCAAGCAAGACCAAGCACGGGGCCTGCGTTGTGGTGTGCTATATGTCAGGTAGTAGGAAAACATACGACGGATAACTGTCATTTTTTGCAAAAGTTTGTACAAACACCACAACAACTGTTCTATAAATTCTATAGGTTGGTATGGCATGATGACTGCAACTGCAGAAGTTATGAGTTGATGATGGATAGAACACCCGCCTATAGGGTTCATGTAGAAATGTGGCCCCCTGACCAAAGCAAAGGGATGGCGCGAATAAGATTTCAAGGGTGTAGACGAGGCTGAGGCGGAGGAGGACCTGGCAGAGGTCGGGGACAACTAATTTGCTACAATTGTGGAGGACCAGGACACTATGTCCGCGATTGCACTAACCCAACACGTTCATCGTCCAAATATTGCACTCCATTTGATCATGAAACGGAGGATTGTCCTACGCTGATAGCGAGGATACGCAACAAAGTGGCGCTACTACCTTAGCCGACTTAGAACCTGCAGATGATGAGGTATGAGCCTCGCGAAGAGTATCCGAATGTGAATATAGTACTCCGAAGTGGAGTTGCAATAGGGGATGATAAGGGGAAACAACCCGTAGATAGTGCATGGGTTCACAAAGCTCCGACGAAGGAGGCTGAATTCAATTTGGAGTGTGCATGTGAAACGTTCATGGAAGAAAAGAAGAGCTTCGCTAAGGCCATCACGTCAGAGAGCAAGGATAAGCCTAATCAAGAAATGGACCCTTCTATGCTTACAACCTTTCTAGAGACCTGTATGAAGTTGTTGCACAATAGCAAGGCCGTAAAGGGGTTATATGAGCTTATAAATAGGTGTGCCGGAAATGCTCTGGGTGAACCACGCGTGTTACGAAAGATTGGTAAACATAAAATAAGGACAAGACGAGAGATGAGACTGACCTCACATATAGGATAATATGAAATGGATCAGGTTATTTTGTATGTGGGGTTAGACGCAAATGTCCTACCGAAACAAACTTGGGAAAACCTACATTGTAGTGGTCTCCGATTCAGTTAAGGATGGAAAATCAACAGAAGATCATCCCCATGGGGCGGCTATAAAGGGTGACTATAGATATTGAAGGTGCGAATGCGCTGGCTGATTTTGAAGTAATAAAATTGTGGATGATAGCAACCCCTACCTTGCGCTCCTTGGCATTGATTGGGCTACTGATATGAACGGGGTAATCAACCTAAAGAAGTGAAAGATGATATTTGAGAAGAAATCGCTCCGCGTAATAGTACCCCTAGATCCTGCTGAAGGATCATGCTATACTAAACTAGTCCGCAATTGTGAGAGCAATGACGATTTGGACTGTATCTATAAGATAACAACGCGAGACCAAGATTGAGTGAATCCAATAGCGAATGGATGAATTACATGGGATTGCGAGATTTCTTACACCTCATATAATGATGAAGAATTAGAGCGCTGGCAGAATTGGCTACATGAAGTAACCACACTGAGTTGTAACATGATGACTCGGTCGCTGCGCTGTGTGTCGTCGGAGGTAAGAAATATGCCCACTTATGATGGATTGAATGATGTAGATATCTTTTTGGATGCATTCGAGAGGGAGGTACTAGAGAAGCAGCGCTTCCACGCTTTGGACTAAGCACTGCGCGCTACACCCGCAAGGTGGTGGGGTATGCACAAGGGTAGCTTTGATGATTGGCACGAATGTAGGAGGATGATGATAACACGCTTTGGGAAGTTGAAGGTACGAATGAAAGACAAGTATGACAGGAAGGATGATCCACGTGCGCACTTGGCCAAATGGGCTCAAGCCTATGGAGAAAATCCCCAACCTGAGTGGGTGCACTTGTTCTGTCACACCTTGGATGTCATCCTAATAAACTGGTACTTAGAAATGGAGCTCCACCATGGTACAGGTGAATGGGATATTCTACGTGAAGGATTCATAATGACATTCAGCTTTGAAGATGGGTTTGACTGTATTGACGAAGCGCTACAAGAAGTGAAAGCAGCGATCTTTAGGATACCGCAGGATCCTTTGGACCTGATTCAACCCGATTGGACTACTCAACTGAGTCACGCGATGGAATGCTATAATGTGACAGTTGAAGAAGAAGATGAGGATCCGCGAAAGGTTAACATTCCTAAAACAGAAGGTCACTACGATGTTGAAGGACCGTAGATTGAGAATCATGATATAACTACACCACTGAAAACGAAACAGGTAAATATTGGTACGGAAGAAGAGCCCAAATTCGTGAAGATTGGAGATTACTAGGACGACGCTATGGTGGATAAGGTCGTTGAATTGCTCCGCGAATACCAGGATTTGTTCCCTACCAAGTTTACGAATCTAAAAGGGTTAATCGGGGACCTAGGTGTTATGAAGATCATGTTGAATCCTGACACGAAGCTGGTTAAGCAAAGACCTTACCGTCTCAATCCGAAGTATAAGGAAAAGGTCTGCTTAGAGCTAGACAAGATGCTCGCGGCAGGCATCATTGAGCCTGTGGAAGAATCTGATTGGGTAAGCCCAATGGTGGTATAGGAGAAGAAGCAGAAGGATGAAATAAGGATATGTGTAGATCTTAGGAAGTTGAATGACGCTTGTGTACATGATTCGTTCCCAACTCCATTCACTAATGAAGTGTTGGACAATGTAGGTGGCAAGGAAGCATATTCCTTCACTGATGGGTTCTCTAAGTACCATCAAATCAAAATCATGCCAGAATATAGGAGCAAGATAACCTTCCCAACTGAGTGTGGGTTTTTTCAGTACACTATAATGCCTTTCAGATTGAAGAATGTTGTTATGAAACCAGCTCAAGAAAAGATGGAAAAGATAGATCAACGCCTTAGAATTCAGCCTCTTCGAGGGGGCAACCTCCTTTACATTACATAAATGAAAAATTCTTGGACGATACAAATGAAAATACCTCCTTTCTATATATAGGAGTCTAAGGGGTCATAACATAATCAGAGCTGACATAACAATAATAATGTAAGGGCACAATAATAACAATAGTGGGCTTCTATGGGGCACAATAGTAACAATATGGGCACTACATGGGTACATCAATATAATATGTGGGTTGTACTAATAACAATAAGGGGTTGCACTAGTAGTATAGGGGCCTAACATGCCCCTTGTTATTACTGAAAAGTTTTTAAAGCAAAGGTAAGATCAAGAGAGTTGAATTTTTTACTTGAAGCTGTGTTTTTAAAAATCACACAGCAGTTTCGTAGCGCGCTACGAAACTGCTGTTGCTGCACATTATGCTTTCATGGACCAATGTTAGAGGTTAAATTATGCAATGAAGAAGTCAGAGATGCTTAGTCGGGGGCAGGTTGAGCATGTTAGGGCAGATAGGAACTTACTTGCAGAAGTTGACAGTCATTGCATTGTGAAACTCTATTATTCTTTCCAAGATTCTGAATATTTGTATTTGATAATGGAGTATTTGCCTGAAGGTGATATGATGACCCTTCTTATGAGAAAAGACACGTTACCAGAGGATGTAGCTCGGTTTTACATTGCTCAGAATGTACTTGCTATAGAATCTATTCATAAACATAATTACATACACAGGGATATCAAGCCAGATAACTTTCCTTTAGACAAAAATGGTCACATGAAGCTCTCAGATTTTGGCTTTTGCAAGCCTCTTGACTGTACAACACTATCAAATCTTCATGAAAATGAGCCTATAAGTGATGAGAATTTAAGGGATTCAATGAACATAAATGGTTGTTCTCCTGATTCTTAAATTGGAGGCCCATGGAGAAGTCAACTTGAACAACTTCAGCATTGGCAGCGGAATAGGAGGATGCTGGCATATTCTACAGTTGACACACCTGACTATATTGCCCCTGAAGTCTTGCTTAAGAAGGATAGAACTGTTAATCAGCACAAAAGATTGATTTTAGCTATGGATGCTGCATTTGGCATGAAATATTTGCATGAAAAGGGTGTAGTCCACTTTGATTTGAAGTGTGAAAATCTTCTTGTTAATATGAGAGATCCACATCAACCAGTTTGCAAGATTGATGATATGCACTTGTTAAAGGTAAAGCACCGAACTTTGGTCTCTGGGGGTGTACGAGGAACATTGCCATGGATAGCACCAGAGCTTCTTAGTGGGAAAGCGGCATGGTAACTGATAAAATTGATGTTTATTCAGTCGGAATAACCATGTGGGAACTCCTCACTGGAGATGAGCCTTATGCAGACATGCATTGTGGGTCAATTACAGGTGGCAATCAGAAAGCAAAAGAAATATATTTCAAAGACTTCGATCCACGTCATCAACTCCCAGACAGCAGCAATGTTGATAGGCTTCGGGACTTTATAAAGCATGTATATGTTGACAAGAGGTATAGCGGTGATAGAGGCGATGATAGACCTCCACGAGGAAAGAACAGGTACAACTGTGGTCAATTCTGCTTCTCATAATTACAGAAGGGCTGCAATGACAGAAGACGATAAAGGATGTGCCCCCATGTTGTCTGATCAATCTGAAGAGGACCGTGCACGAATATTACGTGCAATCAAGATTGCAGCTCGTCTTAACTTTCAATTTTCTAGAGATACAGCTCGTGCAAAACAAGGTTGTTCTCTTTCAATTCTACGGATCGAAAAGCAAAGGCTGATGATGGAAATGAACTATATGCCGGCATTTGGAGCAGCAGAGGCATCTCTGCGTTTGCTTTGGAGATTTGGACTCCTTGAAATTCTTCTTCCAATACAAGCAGCATATCTTGTTTCTCCAGGTTTTAGAAGACGTAACAACCGTTCAAATATGCTTTTGGTTTTGTTTGCAAAATTGGATAGTCCACTTGCTCCAAATCGACCGTGCAATGGTAGTTTATGGGTTGCTCTACTAGCATTTCATTTGGCATTAGTGGATGAACCTCGGGATGCCCTTGTTGTTACATCCTTTGTCCTTTCAGTTCGTAATGGTGGAAATTTAGAAAAAGCAGCGAATAAAGCGAGAAGAATTAGCAAAAGGGCTAATAAATTTCATCCTGAAGTGCTTGATGCTGTGGAAAACAAGTGTGATGAGTCAGTAATGGAGAAGGCTATGTCAGAATATCAGAATATCTTCAGGCACCATTTTCTGATCTGGTCTTCATATCAATACCAACATATTCAAAGGTATGGAACATCTTAAATTGTGTTGAAGGCCACCAGGGTGATGTCAAATGCAAAAAAAAAAAAAGGTGTGAATATAAATTACAAATTTTTGGTAGATGGTGAGCTGGAGGAGATTAGATATGTGTTTAAAACTTGTATTTCATTTCCCAGTTGCTTTACTGGAAGTACAGTGTAAACTTTCTTGTTAATCTGTTGGGCAAATTGAAGGAGTCTGAATATTCATTAAGTGATCAATTTGTTCCTGTGGGTGGTCTTATTTATTACATCACTCCACCTTCCAGCTTGGCGGATATGGCAGCAAATCCTTTTCATGCTCTGTTCTATTTAACTCTTATGCTGACAGCCTGCGCTCTATTCTCAAAGACATGGATTGAGATATCTGGCTCCTCTGCAAGAGATGTGGCAAAGAAAGGATTCTGGAGGAAGGTAAGTTGGGACAGTTTCAATTAACAATAAGGCGAATGGGTCATCTTGCTAAGATGCTTTTGGAATCAAACCAGCTTCAAGAAGCAGAGAATTTGCAACTGAATCTTGTAAAGAAATTGCGAGATCTACGTCCCAGGCACTGCATCCATCCTCAAGTTGAAATTAAAAGGGATGAAGGATAAAATGAGATTTAGATTTTCTCAGATTCTGGTCGGGACAAAAGGCAAACTGTTTTAAATAAAACAGCAGTTTCGTAGCGCGCTACGAAACTGCTGTAGGTGATGATTTTAAACGCAAAGCAGCTATTTGATATTATGAGCGGGAATTTTAAAGAGAGACACCTGTCCATCAATCCAACCTACAGCACATCAGAAACATGGCAGCGGTACATACCTTGGGTTATTAAAGGTTTCAAACATGCTATTATATATTCGAGCAGATTGAGGAAAACAGGGACCGACAAACAAGGGCCGGAAAAACAGGGGTTTGTTCTTATAATCAATGAACCATCATCACATTCAGCATCCAAGGCTAATCTGGTTTCTTGCATCCTTATCTCAGCTATCACGGCCAGAACTAAAGGAAACAACTGTCGAAGATCTAGAAAGGAATCAAGATACGAGGAGAATAAATTAGAGTTTAAGTTTGATTAGAACTCTTTTGTAGTTACAGTTCAATGCTTAGTAGATTTAATGAGTCTGTTAAGATAGATAAGGATAGTAAATGTTAGTCATCCGAGCTCCCCTCATGCTGGAGGAGGAGACTCAAGGTAGTTTAGTTTTGTTTTCCTATATATAGGAAAAACTCTGATGTAAAAGAGGTTGGATACTTATGCAAAAAACAGAGTTTTTATTGGCCTATGTATAAAGCTTTTTACAGTGATAGAAACACTGTTTTATTCTTCCCAAGATTCATACTTTGTTAAAATGCTCAAGATGTTGTGGTTTTGTCTTAACAAATGTAAGTTTTACAGCTTTATAAGTATGCAATCACTCTGAATTCACCTAGTGCTCAGACTTCCTGTGTATACTTATAAGTTGAGGTTCTTGTCCTTTATGTTTTACAGCTCTTTCAGTACACAATCACTCTGAATTCACCTAGTGCTCAGACTTCCTGTGTGTACTTACGAGTTGATGGTTATTTGATGAATGTCTTGAATGTTTAAACATTACATGCCTTGGCTTCTATGAATGAACAATTAATAGATTACTGAAAGATGTTTGACTCCATGAGCCCAATGGAAGAAATGTTATGCTGTCTATCCAACCAGTATGTTTATTAAATTTTCATTTCAAGAGTTAGCCCTCTTTGTGTCTAAAGATAAATCAGTAGTTTGTTTTGAGAGAGCCCTCTCAAGTTAGGGAGGCTAATCCCTAGCTAAAAGTCTGGTCTGAAACAGTTACATAAGGTCTTACTGATT
>APFE031014231.1:63149-75434 GCA_000404065.3 Pinus taeda
AGAGTTTGAGGAGTGGTAATTTCTCCCAATGCATTACAAGATATGGTCAGATTCATTTCTTGATGCTCGATGTGATCTTTCACTTCTTGAACATTTTTCTTCTTGATATGTCCTTCTATCTTGATAGTTTGAGGAGTGGTAATTTCGACCAATTAATTACAAGATATGGTCGGATTCATTTCTTCTTTCTCGATGTGATCTTTCACTTCTTGCACCCTTTTCTTCTTGATATGTCCTTCTATCTTGAGAGTTTGAGGAGTGGTAATTCTTGCCAATGCTTTACAAGATATGGTATGATTCATTTCTTCTTTCTCTGGGTGGGGTCCTGGCATATATCCTCTTCTTTTGATGATTCTTGATCCTTTTCCTCCTCCTTTTTATATTCTATGTATAATAATTTCTTCTCAGCACACTTATGACCTTTAGTGCATTTTCTATCACAATTGTAACAAAGCCCTTGTTCTCTTTTTTCTTCCAATTGTTGTGGTGTAACCCTTGTAGGTTATGGAAGGCTAGGAGAAACAACACTTCCATATTTATAGTTGTGAGGGGTATGCTTCCTGGTTTCCATAATTTTGCTTTCCATTATGTCATAAAGCCCTTTTACTCTTTCCAATTTTTATGGTGTTTCTCTAAAGAAGGTGTTTCTCTTTGTATCCTCATAATGTGCTATCATTTCCTCTGTGAAAATTGACCGCATAACAAGTTGTTTACGAGAACAAAGCCCTTCATACCATAAAAATTGATCCAGTTCTAAATATGAAGATGCAATACATACCTTTTGTAACAGTGGTACACCATGTAGATCAAAATATTGCTCCATTTGAAGTATCCAACTTATCGGATCCTTGCCATCAAACTTCCTCATCTTGCTTTTTTTTCATTTTAGGAGCTTGATCTTGAAACGACTGTAACTCTATACTTTTGGATATTTAAGTTCTGAAATTGCGATCTATAGTATCCCTCTGCATCCTCTTTCCAATGCCACCAGTTTGATCCAAATTGGATTCTCCAAGAAAGAGTTATGCACAATCTCCCAAGATGACCTAATTATAGACCTTTCCAGAAGCGCGAACTTGTATGAAATGCCACGTGTCACTGTTTTGACCTTTGGCTCTGAAAAATATATAGAAGAAACTAAAGTTCGTCCTCTTTCTATACCTTCTTATGAAATTTCAATCTGATGCTCAGAGAGAAAGTTATGATGATTTTCCCTAGGTCACCTGTTTGGAATGTAATTCATGAGTCTACAAAAATACCAACTTCCTCAGATCATATCTCCGCAAATATAGTGCAAAAAGCTCTAAAATTCATACCCAAGGTTCAGTGCGATTTCATCTCAAATGGGTTTTTTTTTTGCTTCTGAAACATCGCAGAAAAAAACGTTATAGCGAAAATGCCACGATAACCTATTTGGAGCAGCGAAACCCTAGAATCCAAAGCTCTGATACCAAATGTTATGAAACCAGCTCAAGAAAAATAGAAAATATAGATCAACGCCTTAGAATTTAGCCTCTTCGAGGGGGAAACCTCCTTTACATTACATAAATGAACAATTCTTGGATGATACAAATGAAAAGACCTCCTTTCTATATATAGGAGTCTAAGGGGTCATAACATAGTCAGAGCCGACATAACAATAATAATGTGAGGGAAAAATAATAACAATAGTGGGCTTCTATGGGGCACAATAGTAACAATATGGGCACTACATGGGTACATCAATATAATATGTGGGTTGTACTAATAACAATAAGGGGTTACACTAGTAGTATAGGGGCCTAACAAATGCACCTGCGATTTTTTCGCGCATAGTCGTTGCGACATTCAAGGAATTTATTCACCAGTTCCTAGAAGTATACCTTGACTACAAGACTGTGTTTGGGCTGGTGAAATTCCATGTAGAAAGCTTGCGCTTGATGCTGGATACCTGTTGAAGATACTAGATCGCGATCAATCTAAAAAAGTGCATGGTTTGTGTTCCTTTTGGGACCTTGTTGGGTCTTGTGGTTTGCAGATAGGGACTGATGGTAGATCCTGCAAAGATCGCGATGATGCTTAACTTAGAAGAACCGAGGAGTTTGAAACAGTTGTGTGCTACCCTGGGGCATACTAGATATAACAGAAATTTTATCAAGGGCTATGCCCAGATCACCACGCCTATGGAGAAGTTGTTGAAAAACGATGTCACATTCTGCTGAAACAAGGACTGTAAGAAGAGCTTGAATGTATTGAAGGAAAATATGGTCACCGCGCTATTTTTAGTCTTCCCGGATTGGAAGGAGGAGTTTCATGTACATGTCGACGTGTCATGTATAGCGCCGGCAACAATATTAACACAGGCTGGCGGAGGAGACTTGGACCATCCTATAGCGTTTGCAAGTAGAAGGTTATCCAAGGTAGAGAATAACTATTCCACCACCGAGCAAGAAGGGTTAGCCATGGTATACGTGCTCCAGAAGTTTAGACACTATTTGCTGGGAGGCCATTTTAAGATGTTTACAGATCATTCCGCGTTGAAATACTTGGTCAAGAAGCCTGTGTTGGGGGGGAGAATATGTAGGTGGTTGTTATTGTTCTAGGAGTATGATTTTGAAGTTATTGTGAAGCCTTAACGACGGAACGTGGGGCCAAATCATCTATCACGCATCGAAACAGGGGAAGATCCCACTAATTTGGAATAGGGATTACCTGACGTGCAACTATTTGTAGTGCGTGTTGCAAATGGTCATTTTGAAGATATAAAACACTTCCTAACGACAGGAACTGCCCTGGAAGGATACACTGTCCGGCAAAAGAAGGAGTTAGTGGTGCACGCAACAAAATTTTCTATCATTGCCGAGCATCTATATAAAATGGGGTCCGATGAGATATTGCGACAGTATGTACCGAAGTTTGAAAGGAGCAGTATCCTCGCAGATGCTCATGGGGGCACTGCAGGAGGGAATTATGCAGGGAGAGCGGCTGCACAGAAGATTCTACACGTAGGGTTATGGAGGCCAATCCTCCATGAGGATTCGAAAGTGTACTACAAAGTGTGTGATGTGTGTCAAATGACAAGTAAGCCATCACGGAGGGATGAGCTGCCTTTGAATCCATAGATGACATTACAACCCTTTGAGAAATGGGCGATAGATTTTGTGGGACCCATTCGGCCCCAAGGAAAAATGGGAAGGATTGCACAGGCGTGACTGCTGCAAATTTCCTCTTTGAGTATGTACTGACGTGATTTGGGTGTCCAAATATTTTGATGAGTGATCGTGGTACGCAGTTTCTGAATGAAACAATCAGCGCGCTAACGGAGGAATTTCAGGTATATCACCAAAAGAGCACACCTTATCATCCGCAGGCTAATGGGACAATGGAAGCATTCAATAAAGTGTTGGAGAATGCATTGACCAAGGTTTGCAATGCTTAGCGAAGTGATTGGGACCTACGCATGCCCGCAGTACTATGGGCCTATCAGACGACATGTAAGAAGTTGATTGGGCAAACACCCTTTAGGCTTGTATATGGTGTTGAAGCAGTGATGCCCATGGAATACATTGTGCCTCCTCTGCACATAGAGGCACTCACAAGAATGATGGATCGTGGAGCCCTGGAGGAGAGGCTCACGTAGCTAGCTGAGCTTGAGGAAGAAATATTTCTAGCTAGATTTCACCAACAGGTCCAAAAGCAGTGCGAAAAAACATGGCATGATTGGCACATTAAGCTGCACACCTTTAAGGTAAATGACCTAGTTTTGTTATATGACAACAAGTTTGATAAATTTCCAGGGAAATTCAGAATGCACTGAATAGGGCCCTATGTCATTAAGGAGATTACCGATGGAGGAGCGGTTCAGTTGGTCAAATTGAATGAAGATCACTTCCCAAGAAAGGTGAATGGTAGTCGCTTGAAGCCATACACAAGTGGTCTGACCATGTGACTATATGAAGGTAGCACAGTCTTAGTGCTCTAGGCAACTGAAAGGAGGTGCGGACGATAACCTACACTGCTCGGGTTGGGGAGCTACGCGATTGGAGGATTGTGCGAAGCAAGGAAGTGTCATAGGGTTCGCGACAGTGCGAAGGGAGCTGCGCTACCCAGGGAGAAATCATGCAGGTCAGCTGGAAAGTGACTATTAAAGTCATTGTTCATGATTTTACAGTAGAAATGCAGCCAACTAGACTGGGTGACCGGCATTTAAGACAAAATTTATGGGTTAGATCCTTGAAAATTTGTCGCCAATCCGGCATTAATGAACTAAATTTGGGGGGAATGGTCAGATTTGAATTCAAAATGCCCTATAAATTAGAGGTGGTTGTCCAGCGAAAAACACTTGGCATTTTGAGTTGTTGAGCTCTCAGGCGCACATGAATTGTGAGCACTATGAACTTCTGATAGCCAGTTCAGTATTTGAGACATTATCGAAGGAGACACGAGAGTTCTTGGAGAATGTCATGACGGCACCCATAGAAGCTATAGATACCGAAGTAGAGGAGTTGGTACCGAAATTGAGATGGAGGCTGAAGAAGTTGCTCCCGAGGTTGTCGAAGTATTAGCCGAAGTCCCCAAATCACCAAGTACGTTGAGACCAAAGCCAACCCCAACCAAGGAGAGCGCAAAGGATAAAAAGGGCAAGTAGCATGCAATATCGATGCGTGCATCGCCAAGAAGAAACCCACCGAAGCCTACCACACAGGAGAAGGGAAAAGCCATCAATTTGGAGACAGAGGAGGAAGAAATCGAAGACATCCCGATGGATGATGAGGATGTGGGAGTAGATGTGGAGGAAGTTGAAGCCTAAGGTGCTGACCCTATCACTCGATTACCTGAGTACTTCCCTTCGCGCAAGGGCAAGACCAAGGTACAGAAAGACATCGATGAGAGCAAGGTCCCCTTGCAAACCCCTATGTTGTCGGATGAAATTGTCTTCAAAGGATCATGCTTGGAGTGAGTTCCTCTGCTAAAACTCGAAGACTGGGACTTGCTTGATCATGGGAAGTTCCCACACCTGGCAACCGAGCAATTGAAGCATCGCATTATTGATACAACCACCAGAATGACTGCATTGGAGTTGCGAAGGTGGCTTAGAGGAGTAGGCAAGGCAAGGTTTCTCAACCTGCTTTGGGTGTCGCACTACAACTGCACCTCGAATACAGTATTGGTCATCAAACAGCTGCTATGCTTGGTGCATGATGGGAGTTTGTGGCTGGAGGAGCCAATACCCATCACTGACAGGTTGATCCATAGGATTATGTGATTGCCCTACACAGGAGAAAATACGGCCATGATATTTAGCGAAAAAAGGTGGTGAGCAGGCCCTCGCAGAGGACATGAAGGAGAAGTTTAAGCTGGTAAAGAAGCCACATGGATATGCCATATCTAGCATCTGTGACCCTATTGTAAAGGTGGCTACGCAGATCTTAGCAGGGAAGGCGATGAGAAAGTGTTGTGTCGATGAGGTGTCAGCACCTGTCATCGTGCTAACAGCCCAGTGCGCCGAAGGAGTTTAGTTGAATTAGGTAAACTATCTTCGCGGTGAGTTCCTTGCAAACTGCTACGAAGCACAGGAGCTCAAAAAGACGTTCCACTATGCATGGTTGTTGTTGTTGATTGTGTTGGTAGCATGGGAGTTGCCAGAGGACAACCAATTCCCTTCAGTAGTACCAGACCTACCAGAAGCAGTGAAGTACGGTTCACTGTGGGTGACCAAGGATGTGCAGCGCATCAAGGACAACAATATCTTCTGGATCTTGATGGAGATGAACATCCGCATGGCCATCAATCGTAAACTGTAGTTGTCTCCTACGATGTTTTCCAACCTACAGGGCTACACAGAGTTCAAAGCAGATTTTCACCATGTGGCCATCAAGGCACGAAAGAAATATACACAAAAATGGTATGACTTACCTTACCTGGCAACGGATGATGCCATTGATGCAGTACTTGATCGATGGTCAGCAGAGTGGCGCACTACAACAAACTTGGCGGTGGGAGGGAGCAAGTCCGCCGCGTAGAGAAAGAAGGAGGAGGCCAAGTTCAAGATGACGCAACTGGTTGGAAAGAGAAAGAAGGAGGTTGTTGATAAGGCCCGGGAAGAGCGCGATGTTGCTCAATAGACGACGAAGCAAACAGATGGAATAGAGTGGGGCTCTGATAAAGGCGCGATGTCGCCTTCACCTGAGACAGAGGAGGAGATGAACAAGCAGACAGAACAGCACAGTGCGGACCCACATGCAACGTCTGTTTGCATCAAGCGTCCAAGGGAGCAGGAGAAACGAGGGTCCAAGAAGAAATCAAAGGCTACTAAAACATCATTGGACCCAATAACTCTCATCAAGGGTGATTTGCATGACATGGGTGACACAGTGCGAGATGTCACCGCAGGGCCCTACAATAGTTTGAGCAGTAGCAATAACTAGTATTGGGGGCTATCTAGACACGTCTATAGGAGCTGCAGACCAGCGCGTCACAGGCTGGCACGATGTTTACCAGCCTTGCTATCAGCACCTCAGAAGCTGTCGAGATACTGCGCATGAAGGCCTCCAGCGCGATAGTGCTGCCTGATAGAGCACTGACCAAGGAGAATAAAGCTGACAGGCCCACTGTCAATGCCCTAAATGGAGTAGGGTTGAATTTGGCAGCGCTCCTTAGTGAAGCGCTCCACCTATTACAGGATGGGGTGATTATAAATTGAGGGCCTGTGAGCACCGTGCCCTACAGGTGATTAGCGAGTAGCGGATTAGCAATGAGTAGATGGCACTACAGTGAGACTCTTCCATCGTTGTTGTGACCGAGGTGACCAACCAGAACAAGCGTATAATGCATGTCATCGAGGAGGCATGCCGAATGGTCCCAGAGTTGGCCATTCCTGAGGATGAACCAGTTGAGGTGCATGTCCGCAAGTTGGCCACCGGGGCGCGCGACGCTTGTACAGAAATGGTGAGGGTTCAATTAGAGTTGAACCTACAGATCACAGACTTATAGTTGAAGGCTCAGCCTTCAACTCTGCCAAAAGTAAAGGAGAAGTGGGCGACCATCGTCACAGAAGCAATAGCAGCGGTTGACAATGTAGTAGTAAACTGCACATAACTTTTTTAGCAGTCGTTCGAGGTCCTGACAAGCTTGCAAGAGAACCCTAATGTACAGCAGCTGAATACAGAAGCGCGCAAGATACAACAATGCTATGATGAGTTCAAAGGCACAGCATGAACCATCGCGCTCACATAGATATTGGCGAAGCTACAGGAGGCCAAGCAACTGAAGGAACAGGTGGATGCAGCGCTACACAAATGAAGCCCTGGATGGATGAGGCTTACACTGTGACAGCCTCTATTGAAGGAAAGCTTGCAACTCTGCAAGCAACTCATCAAAAGCTTCAGGCCGACAGTTCAAGAGCAGTGACTGAGCAGATGGTTGCGGATGCAAAGCAGGCGGCCGCACAGTGCACTACTGAGGTTGCAGTCATAAGGGTCAAGTTGGGAGGTCCTCGCGCTAATATCTTCATGCCTACCAAGTGACTCAAGGGAGAGTCACGATGTTTGTGTTGGGGCCTATTGGTAATGAGATGCCCACGGACAGTTTTGGGGCTAAAATCCCATGCATTGGGTCGAATTTTTTAATAAAGTTGTAAAGTCTCCACATTTTTTGGTATGGAGCACGAAGGTGTCATGAGTCATAAAGGGTTCTTCACCCTTAATTTTGTAAAGTAAATTCAGCTGTAAAGATATACCCATGGTCCGCAGACCATGGGATTGTATAAAAGGAGCTAAGTAAGTAAGCTCTAAGTAGTTGAGAAGAGTCATAGTGGTCGAAGAAGTCTTGAGCGATAAGAAGAGAAGTCTAAGTTTCAGGTCTTAGTGTAGGTAAAGGCTCTGCAGTTGAGTGCATAGAGGCCTAGGGTAGAAGTCTGCAGCTGAGTGTGCGGACCCCTGCAGCTATGTGCATAGGGTGGATAGAGTCTGTAATCATTTGAAGATATCAATAAAGAGGATCATTCAACAAATTATGTGTCTTATTTCCTATTAATGCATCTTGTCATATTTTATATGAATTTCATTTATAACGTTTATGTGATGCGCAAATGTATGTAATTACGTTGGATAATTGAACACAATTAAGGATATATGTTTACGTGGCGTTAACTATGGTTGTTTAAGAAGATAAGTAAGACACTTAAGGATAACTTGGAAACATGTTCTATACGCTACTATAGCAACGCAAAAGTACCTAAACTGTAGGTTAGGGCCAATTGTACCCCTTTGCGAAGGTACTAAAGGGCGGAATAAAGGGTTAGGTAAACAAAGCCCTAGAACTTAACGACCTGCGTGAAAGCAGGAATAGGAGGAATAAACCGACATCATGACCATCTCAAGGTGCAAAAACTTGGTTCCAACATCCCCCCATACTGCTTCGGGTGAGACTTCGGTCTGTGTTCCGCGTGCTGATGCTGAAAGGGCCAGTATTGTAGGGATTTTTTTGGCTAACTAACATTGAACCTGGGTCAGGCCCCTCCAAGGCAACACCACCCATTATAGTAAGCCAATTGACAGAAAAATATGAAAATTGTTGGACAATTGGAACCTTGTCATTTAGCTGGCAAGATTGTGGTAAGTAGAGGTCATTGTTAATAAAAAGAAGGAAAGGAGTGAGGAAAATAAAAGAAGAGAGGAGAAAGAGACAATGGAGGAAGGTGGGAGTTTGAATTGGTGAAAAACAGACAACGGGGAACAACTTGAGGAACATGTGAGGGGATTTTTCACACATCAACAAGCTAGTGGGTAAAAACCATTTTTTGGTTAGAAGGTGTTGGGAAAAAAACATTCCAAGAGTGGAGAGTTTGCATCTTGAATCCCCATGGCCCATAAGGTGGAGATGGTATTACTCAGAAATTTATGTTGAAAAATGTAGCAAGAAATTCTCAATTTGATTTTGCCTTGATTAAATTGAGAAAATTCGAATTTCCACATCAGCGGGCAACTTGGATGCAGTTAACTTGTGTGACATGGTTTGTGTCACCCAGTTTACTCATTAAATTCAAGTTGGAGGATTTAGAGTTCAGTTAAGCATGTGTGATTGCTAATTTGTAGCAATCAATGTCAGTTATTTCAAGTTGTTTTTAGTTAAACTAGTCTCAACTATTAGAGGAGCTAGTGAAAGGTCAGTTGTGGACTGAGACTTCAGTATAACTCAGTGATCATGCAGTTAAAGGATCATTAATCCCAAAATAGCTAGTGCATGCAAAGAATTCGAGTTCCCCGGCTGTGGTGGAGATTTTAAGGCAAACTAACATCAGTTGTATACTAGTCTTCAATGTACAAGTGTTGCATGTAGTCAGATGATCAACCTTGGGAATTGCACAATCAATTTGAGGAATTTCCTAAATAATAGGAGCTTAATTTCTCCTGGAATTTCATAAGGAAATAGGTGCTCAAGAAGAGGAAGAAATTGACTAAGTCTAGGTCGGAGATTCTCAGTGAGCAGAGTGCAGGTTGTGCTCAGTTGAGCAAAGCAATTGCAAAACATATTTATTTATCAAAGTAATGCAAGTAAGAATAAGGGTTTTTAGCAGATTGCTTTCCCCTGGAAAAATATTGTGTGCATGTGTGTTATTTCTCATTGCATGTTTGTGATTAATGTTCTAAATTGTGAATTGAATTCCACGAAGTAGTAGAGTAGGTTTGTGTCTTGTTATTTTGATTAAAACTTAATGAACATTTGCAAATATATGCCATAATTTCTAAATGGTATTAGAGTAGGATTCAAATTAGAGCAAGAATTTCAAAGTTGTTTCTTAGGAGGTTCAAATTTACAGTCCAGTGTAACAGGATCTCTTCAGAGTTAGGAAGATGACCTTCAACAGGCTGAGACTAGAGTATGCCTCGAAAGTCAACTCTAATTTCATTGCATGGAAGAATCGCATGGAGGCAGTATTGGATGACAACATGTTGCTAGAATACATCAAGAGAAATGTTGTAAAACTAGTGGAATCGAATGCTCAAAATCTATCCCAATGGAAGAAAGATGTAGCCAAGGCAAGGAGAAAAATCTTAGAGGAGTGCGAGACCACATTGTCACAAATATCCATGGGAAAGAAATTCCTTATGCAATGTGGCAGGAACTGACAAATATGATCCAAAATAGCAATGACCATAGAAAATTGGTTCTTAAGGATAAAATTCAAAATATCAATATGCAGAAGAACGACACCATTCAACAGTATCTGATGAAGTTCACACAAGTTTGTGATGAACTTACAGGATTTGGTGTTACTATTTCAGATGACTTGGTAAGCCTAGCCCTTCTAGGCCTTTCCAAGAGCTGACATAGCCACCAAGATTTAGTGAAGGGGAGGGAGAAACTATTTAATTGGGAATGCTTATGGTATGATTTGGTACAGGAGGAAATAAAGCAAAATATCAGAGATGTAACTTCATCCAAGGGTGAGGATGAAGAAAACTTTGTATTGATTGGAAAGGGAAAGAAGGGAAAAGGGAATAAATCTAAAACCAAACCAAAATCTAGCCAAGGTGGCAAGAAGAAAGTTTTTTCCAAATTAAATGCTTCAATTTTCATGAATTCAGGCACTGTGCCACAAAGTTTCCACACAAAAAGTCAAGTAAGAAGACTGTAGGGGGAGCAGCAGGTGAAGGCTTAGCTTCACAGTTCAAGCTTAACTTCACCCTTATCGCATGCATGACCAACGATGTAATGGGGAGCATGTGGTACTTAGACTCTAGTGCCTCATTCCACATAACAATGTGTAGTGAGTTTTTCAGTGACCTATTGGAGAAATATCTCCATATGCACATTGAGTTGGGGGATGATGAAAGCTACAACATGACCGCAATTGGTATAGTCACCTTTCAGAGGGAGTTGGGCTCTCCTCTCAGATCAAGGGTGTCAAGTTTGTTCCAAGCCTAAAGAAGAATCTCATCTCTATTGCAGTTTTGGAATATTGTCGTTATGATGTGATCTTTAGCAAATGGAAAGCATTCCTGAGACACATAGCCATAGGATAGGTGAAGCAGATCCGGGTTTGTGTGATGAACCTGTATAAGCTAGATGTGGAAGATTGTGTTGCATTAAGCAATAAGGCAAAGAAAGTGCAAAGGAGCGATGTTCGTGAACTTTGGCACAAAATACTTGGCCATTTGCATCATGGTGCCTTGAAGATTATGAAACAAATAAATATTCTCCTTCCTAAAGGAGCACTTGAGCAGAAAGATGTATGCAAAGGATGTACTTTAGGGAAGTACAGAAAATCCACAGTCCATGGTCATGTCAACAAAGCACATGCAACCTTTGAAAGGATCCACTTTGATGTCTATGGACCTTTCTCTATAGCCTCCACTTCCAGATGCAAATATTTCGTCATTTTTATTGATGACTTCTCAAGGAAGTGTTGGATCTTCTTCACGCGAAAGAAAGATGAGACATTCTCCAGGTTCATAGAATTCAAGGCACTTGTTGAGAAAGAAACCAATAAGAAGGTGAAGGCTCTCAGGAGCAATAATGGAGGTGAGTATGTTTCAAATGAATTAAAAAAAAATTTTGTGGAAGAAGGCATTCGAAAAGCACTAACAGTACCCCACAACCCACTGTAGAATTGGGTGGCTAAGAGAAAGAATCGTAACATTGTGGGATCTACAAGAGCTATGTTACATGACCAAGGCCTACATCTGCATTTGTGGGTTGAGGCATGAAACACAACAATCTATTTGCAAAACTAGAGTCCTCATCAAATTCTTGGTATGATTATAACAAAGGAGGATTTCTTGGGGAGAAAGTCAAATGTGTCACACTTCATGATTTTCAGTGCCTCTGTTCATTTCCATGTATCCAAAGAATCAAGGAAGAAACTTGAGCCAACAACAGAGTTTGAGGTATTTGTGGGTGACACAAAAACTCCTTATAACTACTGTTTGTACTTTCCATCCCTCAGAATGGAAGTGGTGTGAAGGGATGCAAATTTTTATGGGGAGAAAGGGATGTGATGCTCTCTTAATAGGGAGCTTCAGATCCCACCAGAAGAGGATCTTTTAGCTCCAAAGGAGGAACCTCAGGAAGTTGTGGAGAAACCACAAATTGAGGAGCCAAGAGTGGAGATATCCATTCAAGTAGAACCATCCAGAGAAGGTAGAAAAGGAACCAAGGAAGCTGATAGACTTGTCTAGGATGTGAGGGAGAATGCAGGAGCTTCTTGAAATTTTTGCAAGTAGAGAAGGTCACCTAAGAGGTACATTGGATACATGACTCTAATGACTGAGCTTGTAGATACTGAGCCATACTCTTTCGAGG
>APFE031014231.1:77748-122161 GCA_000404065.3 Pinus taeda
TGGGTTCTTGGCAAGTTTGATGGTTGACTGGCTGTCAATGAATAATGATGTAGCTTCTGCCTGAGAAATGCCCAAGTCCTGCAAAATTTTGTGCAACCAAACAATTTCACATGCTGCTTCCCATGCTGAAATGTACTTTGCTTCTGCTAAATAAGTGGCAACTGTAGCTTGTTTCTTACAACTCCAAGATATTGCTGCTGACCCCATATTCATTAAATAACCTGATGTTGATGCTCGATCATCAATACTCCCAGAAAAGTTGGCATCGGAATATCCACCAAGTACAAAATTTTTAGTCTTTGTGTAAAGAAGACCAAAATCTTTTGTTCCTTGGATATATCAAAGAACTCTTTTGGTTGCATTCTAGTGGATGTCTCATGGTTCCTGCATAAAACGTGAAAGAATACTGACTGCATAAGATAGATTAAGACGAGTATTTTTCAAATAAATCAAGCTTCCAATCAACTGTCTGTAAGTAGTACTGTCCACCTTCCCCCACCCCCTTCAAATTTTGAAAGTTTCAAGTTTTGCTCCATGGGGGTGAGAACGGGCTTGCAAACCTGCATGCCAAATCACTGAAGAAACTCTGCTGCATACTTACTCTGAGAAATGAAAATATGATGTGGACGTTGGAAGACTTCAACTCCAAGATAGTAGTGAAGTAATCCCAAATTTGTCATCTTAAAACCTACATGTAACTCTTTTTTCACCTGTGCAATATGATCATCATGGTTGCCAGTAATGATCAAATCATATACATACATAAAAAGAATGACCAGATATTTTCCCTGTTGTCGCACATA
Source organism: Pinus taeda (assembly GCA_000404065.3). NCBI lineage: Eukaryota > Viridiplantae > Streptophyta > Pinopsida > Pinales > Pinaceae > Pinus > Pinus taeda. The sequence goes on from APFE031014231.1 coordinate 78,552, forward strand.
CAAAGTATCATCAGATTCACTTCATTGAAAACCAACTTTCTTAAGGTATTCATCCATCTTTGCATACCAAGCTCGGGGAGCTTGTTTTAACCCATATAAAGCCTTGATCAATTTGCAGACTTTATGTTCTTATCCTTCAACTTCAAAACCTGGTGGTTGGGTCATATACACTTCCTCCTGTAAATCCCCGTTGAGAAAAACACTTTTCACATCCATTCGATGAACTTTCCATCCTTTTTGAGCGGCCAATGCAAGTGTTTATCAGATGGTGTTCCATTTAGCTGTAGGAGAAAAATTTTCCTCATAATCAATGCCTTCCTGCTGCGCAAAACCTTTTGCGACAAGTCGTGCTTTATACTTTTCAATTTCTCCCTTTTGATTATACTTAATTTTGTAAACCCATTTGCATCCTATGGGTTTAACATTTGTTGGACAATCAACAAGTTTCCAAGTGTTGTTATCAATTACTGCCTGATATTCTTCAACCATAGCTTGTTGTCATTCTTTATGTTTTACTGCTTCTTTGTATGTGGAAGGTTCAGTAAAATCATTTGCTATTAAGGCAAAATTGCCTTCACTTCTACATGCCCTTCTAGTGCCTGTTTTATTCTGCTCATCAGGCTTTACATCTTTCAAAAGTTGAACTGCCCATTTTGGTAGTTGGTGCTCACTTGTTTGCACTTCTGTAAAGTCTCCATCATTTTAAAGAGGATTAATATAAACTGATGTCCGTCGTTCAGGTGAAGAGTGTGGAGAATCACTGTCAGAAGAACTGCTGCTACTTGGAGATGCGGATGAAATGCTAGAAGACCCAGATGATGTTGTTGATGTAGATGGACTGGATGACTCATCTTCAGAGGAAGGAAAATCAAGTTCATACCAATTTGGTGAAGTTGGTTGACTTTGCATTTTTCCATTTCTTTTACTTCCTTTAGTTTCTAACTTGTGAAGAATATTTTCAATTTTTTCAGCACTCTTACTCTCAGTTTCATCAAAAATGACATCCCTGCTCACAATGAATTTTCCATTGTTCAAAAGATGATACCCTTTCTTCTCATTAGAATAACCAATCATTGTGCATTTTAAACTTCTTGAGTCAAGCTTAGTTCATTTTTCTTTCGGAACTAAGGCATAACACACTGAACCAAAAACTCTAAGATGTTTAACTCGAGGTTTGAAACCAAACCAAGCTTCATAAGGTGTGATTCCGTCTAAAGAAGCAGTTGGAGATCTGTTTCTTAAGTAGATAGTTGTATGTATTGCTTCTGCCCAATATGTTGGACTTAACCTCTTGAAAGTTAACATGGATCTCGCTATTCCTAACAAGGTGTGATTCATTCTTTCGAACACTCCATTTTGCTGTGGAGTGTAAACATTAGTAAGATGCCGTCTATGCAATTTTCACTAAAATAAGTTTTGAATTCATTTGAAGTGAATTCTCCCCCATTATCCTTCCTGAGTGTACCTATCTTTTCTTTGACTTCATTTTCAACAAGTTGGCGAAAAATTTTAAACTTATCAAATGCTTCTGACTTGTTCTTCAAGATGTAAACCCAAGTCATTCTGCTAAAATCATCAATGAATAGTAAGAAATATTTGCTTCCACCAAAGGAAGTTTATAGTGGTCCACAAACATCACTGTGAACTAGTTGTAGCTTCTTTTTTGCACGCCATGAACTTGTTGGAAAACTTTCTCGATTTTGTTTGCCATAAATGCAAGCTTCACTTTTTGCATTTTCCCTTTTGAATGTGGGAAGTCCTTTAACCATTCCTTGTTTCTGCAATTGAGAAAGACTCTCAAAATTCAAATGTCCATATCTTACATGCCATAGTCTTATAGGTGAAATACCTGTAGTCACTGCCCCTGCCAAATCAGAATGCCTTGGAATAACTATCCCTTTCATCTGTAACAGTTTTCCATCTTCATAACTAGTCATGACTGTTTTCAATTTTTGTTTGACTGAATTATTCTTGACTAAACCATCTTCCATAATCACCTGATGTCCTGCTTGTCGAATCGTGACTAAAGAGAGCAATTTTTTCTAAAACTGGGTACATACCATACATTGGAAATCATTTTTTCTCTAATGCCAGGGAGAAAATTTTTTACTACTCCTTTTCCATAAGGAGTATGTTTTGTATCATTAGCAAGAAAAATGGAATTAAGTTGGCAATCTTGAAAATTCCAGAAAAAATCACGTCGACAAGTCATGTGTTGAGTGGCCCCGGAATCCAAGATCCAGGCATCTTCATAGCCACTTCTAAGATGGGATGAAATTTGTGATGTTGGCGAGGAAGTAAAAACATATTCTGAGTTATCTTCATCTTGATCATTGGCAAATTGTGCTAAATGATGCTGAAACTTGGCAATTTTATTAAGTGAAGTTCGACAATCTTCAGCATAATGGCCAACTTTGTTACATCTTCGACACACAATTTGACTTAAGTCTCTTCCTCTTCCTGAAGATTGTCCTCTGCCTCTACTTTGACTTCTATGTTGAGATTGTCCTCTACCTTGATTATTGTTTCCTTGTCCTTGAAAATTACCTCTTCCTTGGTTGTTTCCTGTACCTTGAAAATTATTCCTTCCTCCTCTGTTAAAATTGTTTCCTCTGCTTTGGCTTCGACCTCGACTTTGTACATTATGTGCTGCTTGATTCTGATTCCCTCTGCCTCTACCTCAAGGACTGTCTGCTGATGATTTACAAGTGCTGGCTTCTGTGAGAAAAATATCTTCACCAACTTTCTTCTTCTTCCCAAAAGTTTTATCATGTTGATTCAACATTTCATAGAGTTCATCAAACTTTAGTTTCTCTAATTTCCCAGTTACTTGTAGAGTCTCCAAAAAATGTGTGTAGGAAGAAGGAAGTCCAGTAATTACAATTGTGACCATAAAGCTATCATCAATTGCGGGAAAACTAGCATTAATAATTTCTTTCCTAATATTCTTAAGTCTTGAGATATATTCAATAACATCACCGCCTTCAGTTAATTTTTGTTGCAACAATTTTAATTTTAGATCGACTTTCTTTGATTCAGGCTGAGTATCAAAGAGGTCTTTAAAAGTTTTCAAAGCAGACCATGCATCTGTAGCATTTTCTATATGGACATACATTTCATCATCCATAGAAGATTTAATAAGAGTTAAGGCTTTAGAATTCTTGATTTCCCATTTTGCTAGTGGAGCTGCATCTGTGGGTTTATTCGGCTTATCATCTCCATCACATATTCCCTGCCATAATTCATTGTAAATGAGAGTGCTTTCGATGAGACAATGCCATGTTTTATAAGATTTTGTGCCTTCAAGTTTGTCGAAATTAGAAAACAAATTAATCAACTTAGACATTGTAGCATTGAAGCGTCGCACCAAGAATCAGAACAGAAATGACAAGATAGTCAATGCAACACACCACGCAAAAAACATGATCTATCGGGGCTTGGCCTTGACCCTCGAATAGTCGTCAAAACAAGAGAAATTTGACTGAGCTTTGCACTTGGCTCTAGTCAATTTCTCAAATTTTTACAAGGCAACTTTCAAAATATTGACTTTTACAATGGTGCTTTTGCACAATCTGGTAAAACAAAGTTACCCCCCCTCAAAGTAAAATTACTTTGAGTTACACTTATCCCTTCAAAAAATTACAATTAAAATCCCCTTATTACTCCAAAAATTTACAAATCACCTTATTACTCCACAAACAATAAATTCCCAAAATAAAAAAAAAAAAAAAAAAAATCACAATACAATATTCCTTATTTCTCCATTATAAAAAAACCTTTATGATCCACCTTATTTCTCCATTACAAAAAAATTTATTATCTTTTAAAACTCCAAAAAGCTGTAGCCCAAACGAAACACTAAATAAACAGATTCCTCATAACAATACGATTTTTCCTTGACCACATTCAGGTATCTGCACCCGTTGCAATAAGAAATTCAGTGAATATGTCTGAACCCGCAAAAAAAACTTTAATGGCTTCGTTGCTTCGTTGGCTGGTAGGCTGGCAACATTGGAATTTTTTTTCTTACTCACGTTCGTCTCGTCTCAGATGTGTGCTAGAATTAGAGCTACACCAACTCAGGTATCAAATATGACTCTTCTCTCTCTACCCAATCAATCCAATCACCATTATACAAATTTCATACCACTGTTTCTCTATTGCATTAGCTGCCACTGTGCGCAGAGTTTTACTACTGCACAAAATATGAATACGTTCTTCTGGAGTAAACTCTTTACATAGAATATTAACCATCACAAATTAGCTATCAGATCACAACAATCCAAACATTTTTTTACAACGTACATGAACTGTGGAACTGAAGCGAGCAACGAGAGAGTAACTGCAAGGAGAAACTCGAGACCTTCCAGGCCGATCGTCCGGATCATTTTGAGGAGAGTTTTCAGTGAACCCTGCTAAAAGAACTTGCCCACATACTGGCAGATGTCGAGTGAGTTTCAGCTGCTTGCTGGAAATTGACTCAATCTCTGACTACAACGCCCAAGACTGACAATGAAACGGTCTCGTCAAAAGGACACTGGTTTTATGGTACAGATTACAGCACCAATCTGACTGGAGCCAGGGACAAAACCTAGACCTCTAGCAACCGATGTCGTTGATGTTGATGATGCGAGAATGCTCAACGCAGGGTATTTGAGCATAAATCGATGTCAACCATTCTCATAAAAAAATGCAGAATCGATTGAATGTTTTGAAAAGATTTTAAAAACAATTAAAATATACAACGATGTCCTTTTTTTATGTTTTTATTCACTCAACCAATTTGAAAAAGTCACACAGATTTGCATTTGCTCCTTTAAAAAAAATGATTTTAGAATCTGCAGATCTAAAATCAATAAAAAAAAAAAAATTGCAAATTTCATACCAATCTTTTGCTGATCACTTCAACGGAGTTGAGTTTTCCACGATCTGATAGAGCTGGAATCTCCTCCTCAAATCAACTGCAGCATTACTGGAGCTTCGATACCACAATAAGGGCAGAAGTGTCCTCAGAGACATAATTTTATTAATCAGAAAAAAAACAATTACATAATTGATTTTGCAAGAGTTTACACCCGAACAACCAAACACTCTTGCAATGAACTATTTATAAGCTCCATGTCCTAACTACCTCTAATTATGGATCACTTATTAAATAACAAGTGTCCATTTACAATCAATATGCTAATAAAACCAACTAGCTAACAAATCTCCTAAAATGAGCCTAGATACACACATTGGAGAGTCATATCTAGTTCAACAATATGCTAATTCTAAAAGTTCTCCATTAATAATTAAACATTTTAGAATAATAATATTAATTTAATATCTTAAATTAATAATTATTTTATTCTAATTTTATAACCTATGATAAAATTGTATTTTTGGATCATCTAACAACTATGTCTAGGTAAGATATTCTCAATGAGAAGAGATATAGGTTATTCGCCTGTAGGTTGTGCTTAGTTGAGAAAAGAAATTATAATACATCTATATTCATCAAATTAATAAAAGCAAACATAGGGGTTTTTAGTATATTGCTTTCCCGTAGAAAAATGTTGTGTGCATGTCTATTATTTCTCATTGCATGTTTGTGATTGATGTTCTAAATTGAATTCCGCAGAATGGTAGAGTAGGGTTGTGTCTTATCATTTTAATTAAAACTTCATGAGAAGTTGCAAATCTACACCATAATTTCTACAATTCTTGAGGGTTGGGGTGGAGGAAATAATCCTGGAAAAGTCCTAGAAGAATTCTGAAGGCTCCCTATAGTGTAATGTTTTAGTTTTGGTTATGGAGTCCCTAAATCGGGGTGGAACAGTAGTTTCTCTATGCATTGGGTGATTGCAACGTAGTTGAAGGGAGGAGATGGTAGAATCTTGGGTTTCTAGAACAACTGGAAGTTGTGTATAAATCCCTAAGTGATAGACCGCTCAGACTCTAGAATCTGGCTCGGGGGTGATAGCTGCAAGTGAGACTTGGCTGTAGCTATCTATGGTTGGGTGGAGAGTCATGATCCCTAAATCTATTTCCCAAGAATTCACATATAAGTTTTTTGTTCATGTATTCCACTGACAGTGACTCAATGATACATTTCTGGTTTGAATTGTGTTGATATTGCTCAAGAAATGGTTGTATTTTATTACTTACGTGCATGACCAGTATGATGAGGTTCTTGTCACAGAGATGTTGGAAAATAGCATGTGTTAGCTTGGTTATGTTCCAAACATGGAAAATTTTATTGTAGTAGTAATTGGAATTTACATGCAGAAAGTTATTTCCTAACGATTACTTGTATTTTATAGGGGCACCAATAGAAGTTATTCACCTTTTGGCCTTTGATGGATGTCTAAATCATATAAATAATTATTTCTAATTTGTAATGGTGTTACCATTTTTTTTTGGGTTCTCTTGAGTTTGGCGTAAATAGCTTACAAGCTCGTTAAACGGTGTTAAGTTATGGTACTTTGGAATTTGGAGCATTAGCGCACTGTTTTATGCATTGGTGTCTATCTCCATCATTATAGAGCTTGAAAATATTTTTTTATAAGTTCTTTAGAGGTGAATGTATGAAGCTACCTTTAATGTGATTTAATATGCCTTCCTCATATGAAATCCTATTGATATCGTGGCACGATAGGTGCACTCTTATGGAATTGTAGGTGCATTGAAGATGACCCTTGTTCTTCTTAATGTTGGATTGACAAAGTATAATATCTTGCCACTATTGACATTCTTTTGAGCGACACATTGAACATGCGTGTATAAATTGTTGAGCTCAATCCATTGTGGATGCATAGGAAATACATCGATGGTGCAAGTTTGTAGCCTACATATTTGTGGGCACTTTGTATACCTAAATAGAAATTAAGCACGTGTTATCACAATATTATTCATACTAGATATGAGGTATTTTGCAGTTGAATATGCAACATTAGCTATTATGGCATGTGTGCCCTTGAGGTGCCAAGGTCTAGCGTACGGTGTATGACATATACACCTTCATACCCAAGATGCCACATGGTGAAGAAGTAATCACCCAAGAGCCTCATTTGAATGAAAATTGGCATGATACTATCGAAGAATGGTGAACCCAAGTATGAGCCCAACTATTCAGGTATAAGGCAATGGAAATGGTAATCGGTAAAGCACAATTATTTTTTGTATAATATAAAATTATATGCAAGGCAAAAATAGTGGGGAACGGCATCGGGTGGAGTCAACCTTCATCAAGGCATCAACCACAGGGTTCGACGTACCAGTTTACAGAGGGAAGACTTAAGCTCTCGTATAACATCTGAGATGAGTCACCATTACATCTATGGAGTCTATTTTGAGTCCCCTTAAGTCCAATTACAGTGTTCCATACATCTTTGTGTCACATCCATCCCATTGTATTCTTTTTTGGCCTCCAACTATACTACTCCATCTTTAAAAATCCCTCATCTGAGTAATTGACCATCCCCTTTGGAATCAATTCAGTCGACTATGCATATTATGCTCTAACAAGGGAAGTCGTCCATCTGCCACTCATATTTTTTCCTTCCATCATCACCCCTAGTGTTAGTCCATCAGTCACTCTATGATGATACCTCGTGCCTTTTTTTAGGATTCCTCATTGCCTTAACTTTGACGGGCCCTATTTTGTTGACTTCAACACATTTATTCCATAAGTGTTGTCTAGAGGGCATTGTACCTTGGTTCCAACTTTCATCTTTGTTCGGTGCCTCAAATAAAGCAAAGGGAATCATCATTTCCCTTTGACTTGGTTGTTTCTCATGTGCTCAACACCAACTCCCTATTGCACGATTGAGAATCATACTCTTGATGGTTTGGTGATCTAGACTATTGTCCCAGTGATTCCAGGGTGTGTGTGATATGTTCCAGAACTCGTGAGGGCGTGGCCCTTCAAGTAACCCCCCACATGCCTAGATGTCTTTAGATGTTGACCCTGCCTCAGATGCAGATCCACAGATGTGATGGGTTCCCTTTCAGCCAATTGCAACGCCCACAACATGCATGTCTCCTTTAGATGATCCATTCAGATCTTCAGATCCCTTTCCTATTTAGCAGGGCTTCTTTGGTTATAATCCCCCCTCACCATGTCAACTTGAGGGACATTATGTATCATGTACTCAAATATTATTGTATTCAGTCCTTGCCTATGTCTTTCCAAGCGCATTATGTATATGGGATTCATTGTATTACGTTCTGGCCCATTGATGCCAGCATATCATGTATTATGTACTTTGTAGCTCAGTCCCATATTGTTGGGCTCACCATTATTCTTTGTACTCAGTTATCTAGGTGGGTATGGGTATGCCTCCCTCGCCTCATTTAAGATCATGTACTCCCACATAAAAGGAGACTTTTATCAATTTAGTAGGTTTTCCCCCTCCATTTTTTTCATTCCTTGCATTGTTTTAGCTTTCCTCTCTCTCCCTCTCTCTGGCTCCCCTATGGTGTCTTGTGGAAGTGTAACCTACAACGTATTTTGGTTATACGATTTTCTCCTAACACTCATACGTTGGGGGGAAATATGTTATCACCAAAAAATGATCACCTATCCATTTCTAACTAGGTGGATCGAAATACACCATGTAGGATTAATTTTACCATAGTAAAATCACTTTCACCATGGGAAATAATTTAGTAAACCATTTTTATTAGATTATTTTCCGATTAAAATAAAAATAAAAACCCATGAGAATAATTGAATAAATCATTATTTATTTAATTTTCTCTAGGAATAATTATTAAATCATTGCTTGATAATTATTCTTTGTCACATTTGACTAAATCCCCTATAAATAATCAAATAAATCATTATTTATTTATTATTACTTAATTCTATTATTGGAATAATTGTTAAATCACTATTTAATAATTATTTCAATTTCACGCCATTCTTAATCTTTGTGAAATAATTAATAAATCATTTTATTTGTTAATTATTTCTAAATAAAGATAGTTGACCATTTTGAATATTTTTTCCCTCCAAAAATATAATAAAGTATCCTTAACGGTTAGATCTTGATTTTGTCAAGATTATTTTATTAATCTCCATTTTTGAGATTAACTCAATACATTATTATAAATAGGAGGGTTTTCCATTCATTTTTCACCATGATCATTATCATTGTCACCATTATCGTCTCTTTTTATCCGAGCTCCCACTTGAGTTCTCCACATTTTTTTGGGTTTTTCACACATTAAGAGAGAGAATCGATTACTGAAGCATGAAAGACATCAAAGGACCCATCCCACAGAGGGGGATTTGCATAACCTTTTGTAGATCTCCCTCACCAGGTTTTATCAATAAATATTTATTATTCATTTTAAAAGCCTTTCCATTTGGGTTATTACATCGGATATATATTGTTGTTTATTTTTTTGGATCACATATGTTGTTTTGCTGCAAGTTTTTATAGTTTTATTATTGCATATCTGAAATGTAAGCAATCATAAATTGTTTTTAAAGTCATGTGTCACTAATGACTTAAGTGGAATTTTTTTGGTACACCTTCCAAGAAATTTCATACTAACACTCTTATAGAGTTACAAGTTCAATTTTAGAAAGGTACCTACTCTTTTGAGTAACGAGACCTAAAGGACCATTCTTCCTTGATAAGGAAAGAATGACTATCCCTTAACAAACTATACTCCAAGGATAGAATAATTGTCCCACAACTCTCTAATCTAGTTAGGCATGACACACATAGAGAAGATGTTTATATTTCTATTGAGAAAATTTATTTTATCAATCCCAAGCTTGTTTCTGAAGTACAAGTACTTCATCTAGAATAGATACTTGTGAAGGCTAATCACAACTTTGATTATAATGAAAAGATATACCTTAAGACTTTTAGAGTTGAACTGCTCCCTCTAAATCAAAGCTTCTTTTAAATTCATAGTTCTTCCAATATTCAAATTTCCCTCTAAATCTCCCTCTAAATCTAGCCACAAACTTTTAACTCCATCATTCATAGAGAATTTTTGGAAGTTACCTGCAACCATTTTCAGGGAGATCATAAAAGAAAAGGCTATAATCAAGTGATAATAAAGCTATATATCTTAAGGAGTTTGATGAGCCTCGTCAATAGGTAAACTATATGGGTCACAATGCCACTCTCCCACATATTAAATTGTCTTTTCTCACATTTATGTACGAATTTTATTATATTTTGCTTAGTGGGAGGAGTAAAATTGAGTTACTATGTCCTATGGCCTAATGTGTCTTAAATGTAGGAAATTGGAGCAGTTTTGAGTTGAATTGATTGCATGGACTCAGAGCAGATAAGCAAGAGAGATTATAGGAAATGGTCTCCCTCCTTAACTCTTCAAATCATTCAAACATTCTCCCACTCTATCTCATCAACTTGGTGTCACTGGTAGCCAAGCAAGTTGATTCCATTGGTAGCCAAGCACGTTCTAGTCAAGGAAGAGTTATTCTTGAGTTAAGGAGCTTAGTATCCCTATTTTGTAGGGAGTTGTTGGTAGCTCAAGTTTTGTCTTTAAATCTGCTCTCTTGGAAACCATTGTACCTATACTGCTGAGAGGCAGATGAACACCTGTGATACCTGGACACATGGAAACACTCATGGAAAGCAATCCATCAGTCGAAAACAAAAATGAACTTGAGAACTAACTTGCAACATAACTGTGTGACTGATCATGAAGGTTGCGCAATTTTCGCTGGGAGGTCGGGAAACTGGCTTCCAAGATTACACAAGGCACAATTTGGGCTGTTGGGACTGCGCAATGCATAGTCCAGTTTGGTTGCTAACTACTGGAATTGCACAATGCACAATCTCAACTAGCAATGGTTGCAGGCTCAGTGACTGCATTGTGCAATTTTCTGGGCCAACAGTCATTGTCCCTCATAATTGCACAATGCAAGACTGGAGCACAGTTACTGGGTAGAAATGTGCATTTCCTAAGAGGAAGACGGAGCCTTCCCTCTTAGGATTGTGTAATGTTGTCTTGGTGAGGCAGAGTCTGGGCCAAGGATGCCCAGACTCGCCGACAAGAAACTGAAAGCGAATGTGAATGTGAATACATGGTGATATTGAGTGTAAGCATAAGTGAATGATCGTGCATGAAAATGGTGAATGACAAATTCAAAAAATGGAACAACATGCATGTGGGTGAGGCGAGTCGCTGAATCAGTGATCGTTTGTGAAAAACAATTTCATGCATGCGAAAGCAGTGAGATGTTAACGAAAATTGAAACAGTGCTAGTACAAGCTAGTATGTATCCAAAAGACAGTAAGCACTCACCGAAATCAAGCAAACAACATTCATATGAAGCGAAACACAAAAAGTGCCAGAAATGCAACACAAGACATGGGAAGCAGGCTTACCCAAAAATAACTGAGCTGAATGTTCCGACAGCTCGTAGATGTGGTGTGGGATGTCAGAGATGCAAGGTTGATGTTAGGCATGACCTCTGCAGCGTACGGTTCATGAGTTTTGGTAAAATCAAAGATGTGACGCGCATGCCACAACTCTAGGAAGAGCGACAGTTGGTGGGAGGTTTCCGAGATGATCCTTCCATGCAACCTCTAGCTGCTAAAAGTAGATCCCTGAATCAAGGGATTCCTTTGCATGCTACCTTGAGAGAAGAAGCCCATGCATGCAAATCAGTTTTTCTCAGTCCCGGAGGGAACCGGTCAACTCAACTACACATGCAAGAGTTTGCTCAACTGCTAGGAGAAAATGCACATTTCTGGAAGGGAGCTGGGCTGGCTGCCCAGGATATTTGCGTAGTTTCTGGGCAGAGCAGCTGACTTCTACCCAGGATTGTGCAATTCTTAGGTTGAGCAGCCCTACTAGGAGAAATTGCACAGTTTTCTGGATGAAGCCTGACTGGCAGAATTGCGCAATTCTGGAGCCCAGTAGGTTGCCAGACATAATTGCGCAATTTTTGGAGGGAAGGCTGGTTTCCCTCCACAATTGCACAATTTCTTGAGGGAGTTTCTCATCCTGCAGCTGGACCAAGTCCGGAGGAATAGCCTATGAGGGGAATGCAACAAGCTCTGATGGACAAGTTGTCATTTTGCAAGAAAATCATTGAAGCTTGTGTACTTGATGAAGCAAGACATACGGCTGTGAAAGGTTGGATTAGCTTGGGTATTAGTAGTCATTATTTCATTATCATCTTCTACCTATCGACAAATGCAACCATTATTTAATGTTTGGCAAGAATTGGATAAATCATAAATGTATCAATTTCAAAGAAATATAATAAAATATCACTAAACAAATCCCATATTGTGCACTGTAGTCTTAAAAAAGCTCTTCTTCAGTGAAATTATTTGTTGTGTTTAAAGTAATCATTGTCATAACCTCTTCCACCCACTGTGTTCTTCGTGATTTAACAGTTTTAGGTCCACACCCACGTACATATGTTTTTTTTTTCTTTTGCTAGTTAAATGTGTAGGTTATGCAATTGTTCCAATCTCCACCTAAAATATCAACAACATGCATTAATGTATTTCAAGATTGGAGAATACACTATAAATTCTAATAATATTATGAAAAAGGATGGATGTATCACAAAATGCTTCCTAATTTAAGTAAAATTTGATTACCTGATGTCCTGCAACATCCATTGTGTCCTTATTTGATATGACATGATTTGTTGCCATGGCCTCGTCTTGCCCCTATAATACATAACATAGTTAATGATGTTTATAACACCAATTATATCATTTCAACCAATATGTTATCCAACACAAAACTTCACTTTACACATATATTTGACATATTGATATCATGTTTTGGATTTAAAAAAAAAACAACAAATTTTATATAACTTTCTCTTCTATATTATAGCATTTGTGAATTCATATACACCATCCTCCTTTGGTTGAGGTTGCTTTGTCTTCTTACCTTTATTGTATCTACAAATTCCATATTTGATTCTATAGCCACCCACTTTCCTCTCGTTGATTTAGTAAGTCTACATCGTCCATGTCCTCTGTCCATGACCTCCTCTAGATCCTGTAATACACAACAATGACATTAGTCACATAACATCTATGGACTTCAATGTTTCTCCATCCAATTTTCTATACGCATAATTGGTTTAAGCTTTGTTGGTTTTCACTGCACCTTTCTAACTAAAATGCCCCTATTTTCAATATATACCCTTTTTTTTAATTTCTACTCCCAATATGGTGACATGACACAACTCTTATAAATCTTAGATGAGGATTATGAAAAATAATGGAATACTTTTTCTTTTTTTCATATTTTCATTTAACCTAATTCAAACCCTTCATCCATAATTTTAAATCGCCAAATATCTATATTTTTCTATTTTTTAAAAAATCCCTTTGAACCTATATGTTAGAGAATATACTATTTTCAAATTTTGATTTTTAAGTCTTCAAAATGAACTCAATATAAAATATAATAAATAGTGTAAGTTAACTTGTGGATGAGATATATTTCAGTGCCACCATCCACCCTATAAAGGAGTAAAGAGTGAGTGGCGGGATCGAAAATTTTTGTGTCACATGTATACATAATCGCTAAGAAACACAACCTTTAAAGGTGAAAATTTGTGTATGTGACTATAACTAGTGGATTGTTACATTATGAGTCATTGGCTATTAGAATAAAATTAGAAAGTTTGAAATCACACCAAATTCATCAGTGGGATAGGAAAATATGACATAAAATACCCTTCATTGTAGGGTCAAAACACCATTTATGAACCCAGCATATGAGGTTGGCTAGATTGGCATCTTTGACCTCACCTTCTTCTCTCATGACCACATTGGTGGTACATCCTATGCTTAGAAATAACACAGTAAACAAATGATCCCATGTAACTGTCATCACTATAAAAAGGAAAAACATCCCTTGCATATCACCGCCAGTAGAAACCACTCCCACAGAAAACCACACACTGCCTAGTTGATTTAGGTCGCAACCCCTACAGGAGTTTTGAATTTGAGAATTCCCTACCCACCAAACCACAGGTTGTTTAACTAGTAGAATATCACCCCTAGGAAAACCATCAAAGCTCCAAAACGAAAGGCAACTACCCAAACCCCCTAAGGGTTGAACCTTCATTCTCAATCTTAGTCCCCACAATAAGAACATGACCTAACTAAACTCAACCCATAACAGAAAACTCATTACACCATGCATATGAGCAGTATCATATATAGTAGCAACAGGAAAAGGTTGAAAGTTCCAATACAACCAACACAGTACATTGACCATGAAATGCAACTAATTCAAAATGAAAATTCATTGTACCTTGTGCTTGTGCCTCATGTAGCTTGGCTGAGAGTTGCTACCAAGGACCTAGTCACCACCTTTTGCAACAAGGAAGTTGATGCTCTGTAAATTCCCTATTATTGATCCGTTGGTTTGAGGATTTGTCTATCCCCTGCCTCGACGAGACATTAGTAATAACCACGGGAGCTCTTCCTCTATGTCTCGGCATCTAAAACACTTGTAAACCCTCAATCCCAACACTAAATCCTTTAACATTGACCATACCAAAACAAAGGAACCACCATTACTGGACTGCCCTACCAATTTATCGATCACCGCCCAGGGTTGATGGATGAAAACAACAAAGTAACAAACAGGGGCACAAAACCGAGGTTCCAACCACCAAAACAAACTCAAGACCACTACCACTCTCTCTTGCATAACTTCCCTTGTGTACCAAAGACTTTCCATGGCGAAGCTCAGAATTAAATCGAATTTATATTGCACAAGCTTGTGCATGTGGGAGGCGTGCCATGCCACCCCCACCTATATCGTCGTGGGATTCAATGGGGTGGTGGGCACCCTCCAAGATCCCCTGTACCATGTTCATCCTTCCCCATCGAGGATTTTTCATTATTATTTTTACTTAAATAAAATTATATAATATATTTTTTTCAAAATAATAATTCTCATATATAATTTTTTAAGCTATAAAATTTAAATTTTCTTGTATCTTCCAGAGAAAACTGTGTAGATGTTTACCCGGTCACATTTCAAGTGGGCACTTCACCCATCATCAAAAGCTATAAAGCAAAAAATTAATATTAACTACATTACTATATATATATACATACATTAGCTCTAAGACTTTTGTGATCCATAATGTAAAAAAAATTCTTAATTACATAGTTAAGATTCTAACTATGTGATTAATCCAAAAAACTTTTTTTTATGTTTCTGATTTTAAATAATATATTATCGTAAATAAACCAATTTATAATAAATAGATATTTTAAATTATTGAATGTATAAAAATATATTATAAATACAATTATATAAACTATATTAATATAACTACATAAGTTTCATGGGAAAGAAAATATATAAAATATGTTAAACCCTTGCTTTATGGTAATACAAAAGTTTGGTTAATGGTGCTCCCCTTGTATGACCAATGACAAGTCAATGGGCCACAAGCTTAAAGCAAACAACGAAAGCAAAGCTTAGGGAAAGGTGGTTGAGATAAAATATAAGTGGACATGGTACAAAATGAGATGCCTTTACCGTTATGGGAATCAAACCAATGGCATGCAAAGATAGGTGACTTAAGATTTTCGAGTTAAGATATATGTGTAATGATTTTAATTAAAATGTATATAATTTTATTTTATTTTATTGAGAATGGATGATGTTGAAAGGTAAAAGCTGTAATTTATAGTTTTGTTTAATAAATTAATAGTGAGAAAGTGGAAAGTTAGTGTTTTGGGTAATATTTTTTTAATTATATTAATAAGTGTTTATTTTAGAATAAGGTTTTTATAATTTTAATTTAATTATTAATAATTATTAGGTAGATATGAGAGATTTAACTTCCATAAAATATTTAAGAATATGTTTTTAGTATTATAAATAAATCAAAAGTTGAGATAGAAAGTATTTATGATTTTTGTTGTTTTTTATTAAATCATTAATTATAAAATTCATATGGATAAGTTTCTGTTTAAATGAGTATATGGTTTTCTTATGTGATATGGTAAACCATTGTATTGTAACAAACTCTATTTATAGAGTTAAGAATTCATCCATAATAAGTGAGATGATCCAGATTATATTAAATAAATTATATTTTAATTTAATTATTATGATCTTTTTAATTTTTAGCAACTTGAGATGTATAATGATGTAAATGTTTTAATACTTGCTATGGATTGATGCCTATCAACGTTTATGACCATTTGAATTATATAGCTGAACTAGTTAATTATTTTTAATTTAGAAGAAAAAATCATCAATAAAATATTGTTATTTTTATTATTATTATCGTTAATGCATAAGTATATTTCATATATTTTATTTTAATTGGTTTTTTTATTGGTTTTTTTTCATATTTATATTTTATGAATATTTGTTGTTATTTAATTTTATAAATACTAAAATTATTATATTTATTTTATTTTAAAATAGATTACTTGATCTTAAAGAACATGGTTATTGAAATTCTTCAATATACAGGTTAAATTTGTGAAATATTAAATATTTAACTAATAATTTTAATTATCTTAATTTCACTTTTATACAAATTTACATGTAAAAAAAAAATCAAAATAATTTATGAAAAACATATTTCCGACGATTTTTTTAATTAAAAAAATAAAACAAAATAATTATATATATACACACTCTCCCTAATGATTTTAACAACTTAGATATTCCTCTATCTAACTCTCAGATAATTACTCAAACAACAAATTAAATATATTGATCATTTCAAAACTCGACATAACTAATAAACAATAATAAAATATTATATTATTATATATATATACTATATAGTATAATTATTATTTATTAATAAAAACCCATCCCCTCCCCTGACTATTTTTTATATCACTCATCCTCCCCCTGTGGCTTGTAAGTAAACTCATCCATAACGTACATCCTCTTCCTCTCGCGTATAGGTAAACCCACCCACCCGCCTCCGATCCTCCATTCCACCCACCCAACCACAACCCGACGCCCACCCCTCCCCTCTCTCATTCAACCGAGACTCAGTTATAACCGCTAGTTTGCATTATGTGTTTTGTTAGGTGGTCCAAAGACACCTGTCCTTGCGATTCTTTCATACCATTCTCATCCCTTTTTTGAAGCATGGGCAAGCTTCTACCTATATAGGTATTTGGTTGACCTAGCAATTGAGGATTTTGATCTCATGTTACAGTTGGAATGTTTAATGTTATATGGTTTTATGGTAGGCGTAAATAGTAGTTGAAAAAACATTATTATATGTTTTTCGTATTGCCAAAGATACAAAGTATACAGATGACATCATTCCTAAGTTATTTAACAATTAAATCACTGGTTTACATTATCCCTTAACTTTGTGTAATTGATAGGTTAATTACGAATGACATGTTTGGTAGTTTCTTATCACACCGTTTTTTAAGAAAATATTGTATGTTAATGAAAAAATTGTGTTATCTCATTTTATGTGACAACCATTTTTATAAGAATGCTTTATATATTTTATATTATGAAAAATGCTCTATATATTTTTTATATTATGATCATTTTTATACACAAGAAAGAGATAAATACGTATAAGTTAAGCTTAAGCGAGTTATAATAAGGTTTAAATACATAAATATTGACATACAGTTTGTATTTATAATGATGTTTGTTTTTTATTTCTCGGTTAGATAAATATTTTATATTTTATTTTGTTAGATAGCACTATTAGCAATTAGTAATTATAGTTAATTGTGTAAAGAATGAAGCGCAAAAATAGCCATATATGGAAATTTATATTGGACTTACTAAAGATTATATATGTGAAATTAAAAAAAATAAAAAAAAAAATAATAATAAATAATATAATAATAATAATTAATTAATTAATTAATTTTTTCAAAATAGAATTAAGTTATTTTATTGTAATGGCTATGTTGTTAATTACATTTTTCAAAAGGTTTTATTAGGATTTTCACATAATTGGATAAGTTTTGTGAATTGAATGCAAATGCATACCACTAAACTCAAATATATCGCCATGACGTAGTCGTTCCACACAATTGGAAAGATAAGAAGTATGTCTTTTTTTCCAAAGAAACATGTATGAGAGTTCTATTAAAAAATAAAGTTGGGATTCAATCCAAATTCATTGCATTTCTTCAAAATTATCAATATGTCTTGCAGGTTTGAGAGTGAGCACGAAGACTCAATAAAATCCCTTAAGTGGTTACCTATGATACAAAAATTTCAATTTCGTTCCAACTAAAAATTTTCCAAAATATTCCTAAGATCCAAATACATTTACATTCCATTTTTCACTACTTTTTTATTTAATTTTGACACATTTATAGTTTTCCTTCGCGAAATAATTTTTTTCCCTTTGTGAGAACCTTAGTCATGTTTCCATCTATAAAACACATTGTAATATTTTATGTACACATTTGACAATTGGCACTGAGTCAAGGGACACAGATTCCAGAGGTCGGGGTGGAGGTTTCTTGTTTGGGATGGGTTGAGTTGCTCGCTGAAGGAAATATGGACTGCTTATGACAACCATTAAAGGTTGGTTGATGTATTTTCAATCGCTTGGTATTTTCAGAACTTATGGTTGCAAGAGCAGTATGCAGGTCCATCCTTGCTTTAGGCAAGTTTTACAAGGAAAAAAGGATAAGAAATAAAAGAAGAAATAGGATAGGCTACCAATTGGTTGGTGTGTTGGCCACTTGTTGGGAACGGGATCCCCCAAGGACAGTTTTGGGGCTAAGAGCCCATGTTTTGGGTCGATTTTTGTAATAAAGTTGTAAAGTCTCCGCATTTTGTGGTCGCGGAGCGCGAAGGTGTCATGAGTCATAAAGGGTTGTCCGCCCTTAATTTTGTAAAGTAAAGTCGGCTATAAAGATCTACCCATGGTCCGTGAACCATGGGATGGTATAAAAAGAGCTAAGTAAGTAAGCTTTAAGTAGTTGAGAAGAGTCATAGTGGTCAAAGAAGCCTTGAGCAATAAGAAGAGAAGTCTAAGTTTCGGGTCTTAGTGTAGGTTGAGGCTCTGCAGCTGAGTGCGCAGAGGCCTAGGTTAGAAGTTTGCAACTGAGTGTGTGAACCCCTACAACTGTGTGCACAGGGCGAATAGAGTCTGTAATCATTTGAAGATATCAATAAAGAGAAGCATTCTACAAATTTTGTGTCTTATTTCCTGTTAATGCATCTTGTCATATTGTATATGAATTTCATTTATAACGTTTATGTGATGCGCAAATGTATGTAATTACATTGGATAATTGAACGCAATTAAGGATATATGTTTACGAGGCGCTAATTGTGGTTGTTTAAGAAGATAAGTAAGACACTTAAGGATAACTTGGAAACCTGTTCTATACACTACTTTAGCAGCGCGCAAGTACCTAAACCACAGGTTAAGGTTGTGTGAAGGCCAATCGTACCCCTTCACGGAGGTACTGAAGGGCGGAATAAAGGGTTAGGTAGACAGAGCCCTATAACTTAACAACCTGCACGAAAGCATGAATAGGAGGAATAAACCGACATCATGACCATCTCAGGGTGTGGAAACTTGGTTTCAGCATCCCCCCATACTGCTTCGAGTGAGAGTTTGATCCGCGCTCCGCAGGCTGATACCGAAAGGGCTAGTAGTGTAGGGATTTTTTTGGTTAACTAACGCTGAACCTAGGTCAAGCCTCTCTAAGCCAACAAATGGTTCTTTTGTCGAGACTAGAATCTGCATAAGAGATGTGTGATGTCATATCACTGGAATCCCACTAAGAAAGAGATTGAAGACTAGTTGGATAGGAAGATCCACGAGTTCGTGGCGGAGGAGAACATAAATCCGCATCTAACCAAGGAACAATGTTTAGACAGGGACCTATATACAAAAATACACGAGATCTTTTTCTGTTCCTTTTCGGTTAAGCTATACGAGTGGATCATGAAGCTAGCAGATAGCCAAGGAAGGTGGAGACTTGACAGTCCTATTGTCTGGACCCCAAAGTTAGTACAGAGATTGGAAGCCTCTGAGGATAATATCGCATGTGTTGTCGATCATTGGCTCGCTCACATCATAGGAGGATTTATCACTGAATTCGCGATTGATACCTCAGTCAGCTACAGCAAGGCAGAGCGACGCTTTTTCAAAGGTTCGCGAGGTAGGTACTTGAAATCTTTGAATACCTGGATTAAAATGTTATTGTACGAAAATAGGTTATGCATCTACCTTGATGTTCGGAGCTACCGAAGTGGAAAAACTTACAAGAACAGAGGAAGAAAGGGTCTTGAATATAGTCCATTGATTTCACCTCCATTGGTTCATGAAGAGGGAGTAGCGCAGGCTTCTCTGCAAAGTTCTATTCGGTTAATAAGACAAGGATTCCCACAACTGCCACCTCCACCCACACCACCTCCAACTTCACCACCATCACCTGTGACTTCACCTGTACCACCTCCACCTCCACCGCAGTTCAACATGGCAAATTCAGTGAAGCTGCCTTTGTTTAAAGGCTTGGCAAATGAGGACCCGGACCAATTCTGGTTCATTGTGAAAGCTATGTGGGAAGCTCAGGGTGTTATAGATGATCACATGAAGAAGGCAACACTGGTTAATGATTTTTAGGATAGCACACTAACCTGGTATATCAAGTACTCTATGATAACCCAAACGCTAGGGTAGCGGACATACAGACTGCGCTGAATAAAGAGTTCAGTGGGAATCTAAGGCATAGTTGATTGTGGGGTTCAAGGAAATCACAATGAAACTAGGTGAGACACCTTGGGAATTGGATCACAGATTGAAGTGTAAAATCCGTGAAGCTAATATGAACTTAACATATGGACAGTACCACGAATGGTTCATGGCTTTACTCCTACCACACCTAAGGGTTGCACTATCACAACAGAAGATAACAACTCAGGCAGAGGCATTGGAGATTTCAATGAGACTACATGAAACACCGATGCAGGATCTGAATATGGGGGTTCAACAGATCCATGCGCAATTGAAAAATCTTTGCATTGAAATGTAGAGCTTGAAGCAGGAAAAAATAGTTTGGTTGGAGGTGCGCGAAGAGGTATGGTGCCTAAAATGCAAGGGTCAAGGGCATGACAAAGACCATTGCCTGGTCTTTGCGAACTACATTGTAGGAGGGGGACTGATGCCTTTGAGGCCGAAAACTCAAGCAAGACCAAGCACGGGGCTTGCGTTGTGGTGTGCTATATGTCAGGTAGTAGGAAAACATATGACGGATAACTGTCCTTTGCTGCAGAAGTTTGTACAAATACCACAACAACTGTTTTGCAAATTCTATAGGTTGGTAGGGCATGATGAGTGCAACTGCAGAAGTTATGAATTGATGATGGATAGAACACCTGCCTATAGGGTTCATGTAGAAACGTGGCCCCCTGACCAAAGCGCAGGGATGGTGCGAATAAGATTTCAGGGGCGTGGACGAGGTCGAGGTGGAGGAGGACCTGGCAGAGGTCAGGGATAGCTGATTTGCTACAATTGCGGAGGACCAGGACATTATGTCTGCAATTACACTAACCCAACACATTCGACGTGCAAATATTGCACTCCGTTTGATCATGAAACGAAGGATTGTCCTACGTTGATAGAGAGGATACACAAAAAAGGGGCGCTACTACCTCAGCCGACTCAGAACTTGCAGATGATGAGGTATGAGCCTCGCGAAGAGGATCCGAATGTGGATATAGTACTCCGAAGTGGAGTTGCAACAAGGGATGATAAGGGGAAACAACCTGAAGATAGTGCATGGGTTCACAAAGCTCCGGCGAAGGAGGCTAAATTCGATTTGGAGCGTGCACGTGAAACGTTCATGGAAGAAAAAAAGAGCTTTGTTAAGGCCTTCACATCAGAGAGCAAGGATAAGCCTGATCAAGAAATGGACCCTTCTATGCTTACAACCTTTCTAGAGACCTTTTTGAAGTTGTTGCACGATAGCAAGGTCGTAAAGGGGTTATAGGAGCTTATAAATAGGTGCGCCGGAAACGCTCCGAGTGAACCACGCGTGGTACGAAAGATTGTTAAACATAAAATAAGGACAAGACAAGAGATGAGACTGACCACACATATAGGATAATATGAAATGGATCAGGTTATTTTGTATCTGGGGTCAGACGTGAACGTCGTACCAAAACAAACTTGGGAAAACCTGCGTTGTAGTGGTCTCTGATTCAGTTAAGGATGGAAAATCAACAGAATATCATCCCCATGGGGCGGCTACAAGGGGTGACTATAGATATTGAAGGTGCGAATGCTCTGGCTGACTTTGAAGTAATAAAAATTGTGGATGATAGCAACCCCTACCTTGCGCTCCTTGGCATTGATTGAGTTACTGATATGAACGGGGTAATCAACCTAAAGAAGTGAAAGATGATATTTGAGAAGAAATCGGTCCACGTAATAGTACCCCTAGATCCTACTAAAGGATCATGCTATACTAAACCAGTCCGCGATTGTGAGAGCAATGACGATTTGGACTGTATCTATAAGATAACAGCGCAAGACCAAAATTGAGTGAATCCAACAGCGGATGGATGAATTACATGGGATCGTGAAAGTTCTTGCACCTCATATTATGATGAAGAATTAGAGCGCTGGCAGAATCGGTTACATGAAGTAACCACACTGAGTTGTAACATGATGACCCGATCGCTGCGCTGTGTGTCGTTAGAGGTAAGAAATCTGCCCACTTATGATGGCTTGAATGATGTAGGTATCTTTTTGGATGCATTCGAGATGGAGGTACTAGAGAAGCAACGCTTCCACGCTTTGGATTGGGCACTGCACACTACACCTGCAAGATGGTGGGGTATGCACAAGGGCAGCTTTGATGATTGGCGCGAATGTAGGAGGATGATGAGAACACACTTTGGGAAGCTGAAGGTACGAATGAAAGACAAGTATGACGGGAAGGATGATCCACGTGCGCACTTGGCCAAATGGGCTCAGCCCTATGGAGAGAAGCCCCAACTTGAGTAGGTGCACTTGTTCTATCACACCTTGGATGTCATCCTAATGAGCTAGTACTTAGAAACAGAGCTCCACCATGGTACAGGTGAATGGAATATTCTACGTGAAGGATTCATAATGACATTCAACTTTGAAGATGGGTTTGACTGTATTAACGAAGCGCTACAAGAAGTGAAAGCAATGATCTTTAGGATACTGCAGGATCCTTTGGACCTGATTCAACCTAATTGGACTACTCAGCTGAGTCACGCAATGGAATGCTATAACGTGACCATATAAGAAGAAGATGAGGATCTGTGAAAGATTAACATCCCTGAAATAGAAGGTCACCGCGAAGTTGAAGGACCACAGATTGAGAATCATGATATAACTACACCACTGAAAACGAAACAGGTAAATATTGATACTGAAGAAGAGCCCAAATTTGCGAAGACTGGAGATTACTAGGACGATGCTATGGTGGATAAGGTCGTTGAATTGCTCCGTGAATACCAGGATTTGTTCCCTACCAAGTTTACAAATCTAAAAGGGTTAATCGGGGACCTAGGTGTTATGAAGATCACGTTGAAGCCCAACACGAAGCTGGTTAAGCAAAGACCTTACCATCTCAATCCGAAGTATAAAGAAAAGGTCCACTTAGAGCTAGACAAGATGCTCACAGTAGGCATCATTGAGCCTGTGGAAGAATCTGATTGGGTAAGCCCAATGGTGGTATAGGAGAAGAAGCAGAAGGATGAAATAAGGATATGTGTAGATCTCAGGAAGTTGAATGACGCTTGTGTACATGATCCGTTCCCGACTCCATTCACTGATGAAGTGTTAGACAATGTAGGTCGCCAAGAAGCATATTCCTTCACTTATGGGTTCTCTAGGTACCATCAGATCAAAATCACGCCGGAATATAGGAGCAAGACAACCTTCCCAACTGAGTGGGGGTTTTTTCAGTACACTGTAATGCCTTTCGGATTGAAGAATGCACCTGCGATTTTTTCGCTCGTAGTCATTGCGGTATTCAAGGAATTTATTCACAAGTTCCTGGAAGTATACTTTGATGACAAGACTGTGTTTGGGCTGGTGAAATGCCATGTAGAAAGCTTGCGCCTGATGCTGGATACCTGTTGAAGATACCAGATCGCGATCAATCTAAAAAAGTGCATGTTTTGTGTTCCTTTTGGGACCTTGTTGGGTCATGTGGTTTGTAGATAGGGATTGATGGTAGATCCTGCAAATATCGCGATGATACTTAACTTAGAAGCACCGAGGAGTTTGAAACAGTTGTGTGCTACCCTAGGGAATACTGGATATTACAGAAATTTTATCAAGGGCTATGCCCAGATCACCGCGCCTATGGAGAAGTTGTTGAAAAAGGATGTCACATTCTGTTGGAACAAGGACTATAAGAAGAGCTTGAATGTATTAAAGGAAAAGATGGTCACTACGCTATTTTTAGTCTTCTCGGATTGGAAGGAGGAGTTTCATGTACATGTCGACGTGTCATGTATAGCGCCAGGAGCAATACTAACACGGGCTGGCGGAGGAGACTTGGACCATCCTATAGCATTTGCAAGCAGAAGGTTATCCAAGGTAGAGAAGAACTATTCCACCACTGAGCGCGAAGGGTTAGCCATGGTATACGTGCTCCAAAAGTTTAGACACTATTGCTGGGAGGCCATTTTAAGATGTTTACGGATCATTCCGCGCTGAAATACTTGGTCAATAAGCTTGTGTTGGGGAGGAGAATCTATAGGTGGTTGTTATTGTTCTAGGAGTATGATTTTGAAGTTATTGTGAAGCCTCGACGATGGAACGTGGGGCCAGACCATCTATCACGCATCGAAATAGGGGAAGATCCCACTAATTTGGAAGAGGGATTACCTGACGCGCAACTATTTGCAGTGTGTGTTGCGGATGGTCATTTTGAAGATATCATACACTTCCTAATGACAGGAAATGCCTTGGAAGGATACACTGTTTGGCAAAAGAAGGAGTTAGTGGTGCATGCGACAGAATTTTCTATCATTGTCGAGCATCTATATAAAATGGGGTCCGATGAGATATTGCGATGGTACGTACCAGAGTTTGAAAGGAGCAGTATCCTTGTGGACGCTCATGGGGGCACCGCAGGAGGGCATTGTGCAGGGAGAGCAGCTGCACAGAAGATTCTATGCGTAGGGTTATGGTGGCCAATCCTCCATGAGGATTCGAAAGCATACTACAAAGCGTGTGATGTGTGTCAAAGGACTAGCAAGCCATCACGAAGGGATGAGCTGCCTTTGAATCCGCAGATGACATTACAACCCTTTGAGAAATGGGTGATAGATTTTGCGGGACCCATCCGGCCCCAAGGAAAAATGGGAAGGATTGCACAGGCGTCACTGCTGCAAATTTCCTCTTTGAGTATGTACTGACATGATTTGGGTGTCCAAATATTTTGATGAGTGATCGCGGTACGCACTTTCTAAATGAAACAATCAGCATGCTAATGGAGGAATTTCAGGTATATCACCAGAAGAGCACACCTTATCATCCGCAGGCTAACAAGACAGTGGAAACATTCAATAAAGTGCTGGAGAACGCATTGACCAAGGTTTGAGATGCTCAACAAAGTGATTGGGACCTACGCATGCCCGCAGTACTATGGGCCTATCATACGACATGCAAGGAATTGATTGGACAAACACCCTTTATGCTTGTATATGGTGTTGAAGCAGTTATGCCCATGGAATACATTGTGCCTCATCTGCACATAGAGGCACTCACAGGAATGATGGATCGTGGAGCCCTGGAGGAGAGGCTCGCGTAGCCAGCTAAGCTTGAGGAAGAAATATTTCTAGCTGGATTTCACCAACAGGTCCAAAAGCAGTGCGAAAAAACATGGCGTGATTGGCACATTAAGTTGTGCACCTTTAAGGTAAATGACCTAGTTTTGTTATATGAAAACAAGTTTGATAAATTTCCAGGGAAATTCAGAATCCACTGGCTAGGGCCCTATGTCATTAAGAAGATTACCAATGGAGGAGCGGTTCAGTTGGTCAAATTGAATGGAGATCACTTCCCAGGAAAGGTGAATGGCAGTCACTTGAAGCCATAGACAAGTGGTCCGACCATGTGACCATATGAAGGTAGCACAATCTTAGTGCTCCAGGCAACTGAAAGGAGGTGCCGACTATAAACTACACTGCTCGGGTTGGGGAGCTACGCGATTGGAGGATTGTTCGAAGCAAGGAAGTGTCACAGGGTTTGCGGCAGTGCGAAGGGAGCTGCGCTACCCAGGGAGAAATCATGCAAGTCAGCCGTAAAGTGACTATTAAAGTCATTGTTCATGATTTTACAGTAGAAATGCGGCCAACTGGAGTGGGTGGCCGGCATTTAAGACAAAATTTATGGGTCAGATCCTTGAAAATTTGTCGCCAATCTGGCATTAATGAACCAAATTTGGGGGGATCAGATTTGAATTCAAAATGCCCTATAAATTACAGGTGGTTGTCCAGCGCAAAACACTTGGCATTTTGAGTTGTTGAGCTCTCAGGCGCACATGAATCGCGAGCACTACGAACTTCTGATAGCCAGTTCAATATTTGAGACATTGCCGAAAGAGACACAAGAGTTCTTGCAGAACGTCATGTCAGTACCCATAGAAGCTATGGATATTGAAGCAAATGATTTGGTACTGAAATTGAGATGTAGGCTGAAGAAGTTGCTCCCAAGGTTGCCGAAGTATTAGCCGAAGTCCCCAAATCACCAAGTACGTTGAGACCAAAGCCGACCCCAACCAAGGAGAGTGCAAAGGATAAAAAGGGCAAGTAGCATGCAATACCGATGTGTGCATCGCCAAGAAGAAACCCACCGAAGCCTACCGCATAGGAGAAGGGAAAAGCCATCAATTTGGAGACAGAGGAGGAAGAAATCGAAGACATCCCGATGGATGATGAGGATGTGGGAGTAGATGTGGGGGAAGTTGAAGCCCAAGGTGCTAACCCTATCACTCAGTTGCCTGAGTACGTCCCTCCGCGCAAGGGCAAGACCAAGGTGCAGAAAGACATCGATGAGAGCAAAGTCCCTTTGCAAACCCCTATGTTGTTGGATGAAATTGTCTTCAAAGGATCATGCTTGGGGCGAGTTCCTCTGCTAAAACTCAAAGACTGGGACTTGCTTGATCATGGGAATTTCCCACACCTGGCAACTGAGCAACTAAAGCGTCACATTATCGATACAACCACCGGAATGACTGCATTGGAGCTGCGAAGGTGGCTCAGAGGAGTAGGAAAGGCAAGGTTTCTCAACTTGCTTTAGGTGTCGCAATACAACCGCACCCCAAATACAGTATTGGTCATCAAACAGTTGCTATGCTTGGTGCATGATGGGAGTCTGTGGCTAGAGGAGCCAATACCCATCACTGACAGGTTGATCCACGAGATCATGCGGTTGCCCTACATAGGAGAAAATAAAGCCATGATATTTGGCGAAAAAAGGTGTTGAGCAGGCCCTCACAGAGGACATGAAGGAGAAGTTTAAGCTGGTAAAGAAGCCACACAGATATGCCATATCCAACATCTATGACCCTGTTGTAAAGGTGGCTACACAGATCTTAGCAGGGAAGGTGATGAGAAAGTTTCGTGCCGATGAGGTGTTGGCACCTATCATCGCACTAGCAGCACAGTCGCCGAAGGAGTTCAATTCAATTGGGCAGACTATCTCTGCGGTGAGTTCCTTGCGAACTGTTGTGAAGCACAGGATCTCAACAAGACGTTCCACTATGCCTGGTTTTTGTTTTCGATTGTGTTGCTACCATGGGAGCTGCCAGAGGACAACCAATTCCCTTCAGTAGTGCCAAACCTACTAGAAGCAGTGAAGTACGCTTCACTGTGGGCAACCAAGGATGTGCAGCGCATCAAGGACAAGAAGATCTTCTAGATCTTGATGGAGATGAACATCTGCATGGCCATCAATTGTAAACCGCAGTTGTCGCCTACGATGTTTGCCAACCTACAGGGCTATGCAGAGTTCAAAGTAGATTTTCACCATGTGGCCATTAAGGCACAGAAGGACTCTACACAAAAATGGTACGACTTACCTTACCTGGCAACGGATGATGCCATTGATGCAGTACTTGATCGATGGTCGGTAGAGTGGCACACTACAATAGACTTGGCGGTGGGAGGGAGCAAGTTCGTGGCGCAGAGAAAGAACGAGGAGGCCAAGTTCAAGATGACACAGCTGGCCAAAAAGAGAAATAAGGAGGTTATTGATAAGGCCCAGGTAGAGCGCGATGTCACTCAACAAATGACGAAGCAAACAAATGGAATAAAGCGGGGCTATGATAAAGGCGTGATGTCGCCTTCACCTAAGACAAAGGAGGAGATGGACGAGCAGACATAATAGCACGGTGCAGACCCACATGCAACGTCTGTTCGCATCAAGCGTCCAAGGGAGTAGGAGAAACGAGGGTCTAGGAAGAAATCAAAGGCTACTAAAACATCATTGGACCCAATCACTCTCATCGAGGGTGATTTTCATGACATCAGTGACACGATGCGAGATGTCACCGCGGAGGCCCTACAATAGTTTGAGCAGTAGCAATAACTAGTATTGGGGGCTATTTAGACACGTCTATAGGAGCTGCAGACCCACGCGTCACATGCTGGCACGATGTTTACCAGCCTTGCTATCGGCACTTCAGAAGCTGCCGAGATGCTGCGCGCGAAGGCCTCCAACGCGATAGTGCTGCCTGATAAAGCACTGACCAAGGAGAATGAAGCTGACAGGCCCACTGTCAGCGCCCTAAATGGAGTAGGGTTGAATCTGGCAGCGCTCCTTAGTGAAGCGCTCCACCTATTGCAGGATGGGGTGATTATAAATTGAGGGCCTGTGAGCATCGTGCCCTACAGGTGATCAGCGAGCAGCAGATTAGAAATGAGTAGATGGCACTACAGTGAGACTCTTCCATCGTTGTTGTGACTGAGGTGACCAACCAGAACAAGCATATAATGCAGGTCATCGAGGAGGCATGCCGAATGGTCCCAGAGTTGGCCATTCCTGAGGATGAACCAGTCGAGGTGCGCGTCTACAAGCTGGCATGGGGGCACGCAACGCTTGTACAGAAATGGTGAGGGTTCAGTTAGAGTTGAACCTGTAGATCATAGAGTTACAGTTGAAGGCCCAACCTTCAACTCCGCCAGAAGTAAAGGAGCAGTGGGTAACCATTGTCATAGAAGCAATAGCAGCGGTTGACAGTGTAGTAGCAGACTACACACAACTTTTTTAGCAGTCGTTCGAGGTCCTGACAAGCTTGTAGGAGGACCCTAATGTACAGCGGCTGAAGACAGAAGCACGTGAGCTACAACAACACTATAATGAGGTCAAAGGCATAGCACGAGCCATCGTGCTCACACAGATATTGGCGAAGCTATAGGAGGCCAAACAACTGAAGGAACAGGTGGATGCAGTGCTACACAAATGAAGCCCTGAATGGATGAGGCTTACACCGTGACAACCTCTATTGAAGGAAA
This sequence comes from Pinus taeda, assembly GCA_000404065.3. Taxonomy (NCBI): domain Eukaryota; kingdom Viridiplantae; phylum Streptophyta; class Pinopsida; order Pinales; family Pinaceae; genus Pinus; species Pinus taeda. The sequence continues at coordinate 108,021 of APFE031014231.1, forward strand.
GCTTGTGACTCTGCAAGCAACTCAGCAAAAGCTTTAGGCTGACAGTTCAAGCGCAGTGACTGAGTAGATGGTTGCGGACGTGAAGCAAGCGGCCGCACAGTACGCTGTTGAGGTTGCAGTCATAAGGGTCAAGCTGGGAGGTCCTCACGCTAAGCTATTCGCGCCTACCAAGTGACTCAAGGGCGAGTCACGATGTTTGTGTTGGGGGCCTATTAGGAACGAGATGCCCCAAGGACAGTTTTGGGGCTAAAATCCCATGTTTTGGGTCGAATTTTTTAATAAAGTTGTAAAGTCTCCGCATTTTTTGGTCATGGAGCGCGAAGGTGTCATGAGTCATAAATGGTTCTTCACCCTTAATTTTGTAAAGTAAATTCGGCTGTAAAGATATACCCATGGTTCGCGGACCATGGGATTGTATAAAAGGAGCTAAGTAAGTAAGCTCTAAGTAGTTGAGAAGAGTCATAGTGGTCGAAGAAGTCTTGAGCGATAAGAAGAGAAGTCTAAGTTTCAGGTCTTAGTGTAGGTAGAGGCTCTACAGCTGAGTGCGTAGAGGCCTAGGCTAGAAGTCCTCAGCTGAGTGCGTGGACCCCTGCAGCTATGTGCATAGGGTGGATAGAGTCTGTAATCATTTGAAGATATCAATAAAGAAAATCATTCTACAAATTATGTGTCTTATTTCCTATTAATGCATCTTGTCATATTTTGTATGAATTTCATTTACAACTTTTATGTGATACACGAATGTATGTAATTACGTTGGATAATTGAACACAATTAAGGATATATGTTTATGTGGTGCTAACTATGGTTGTTTAAGAAGATAGGTAAGACACATAAGAATAACTTGGAAACATGTTCTATATGCTGTTTTAGCAGCGCAAAAGTACCTAAACCATAGGTTAGGGCTGTGCGAAGGCCAATCGTACCCCTTCGCGAAGGTACTAAAGGGCAGAATAAAGGGTTAGGCAGACAAAGCCCTAGAACTTAACGACCTGCGTGAAAGCAGGAATAAGAGGAATAAACCGACATCACGACCATCTCAAGGTGCGGAAACTTGGTTCCAGCATCCCCCCATACTGCTTCGGGTGAGACTTCGGTCTATGTTCCGCGTGCTGATGTTGAAAAGGCTAGTAGTGTAGGGATTTTTTTGGCTAACTAACGCTGAACCTGGGTCAGGCCCCTCCAAGCCAACACCACCCACTATAGTAAGCCAATTGACAGAAAAATATGAAAATTGTTGGACTGTTGGAACCTTCTCATTTAGCTGGCAAGATTGTGGCAGGTAGAGGTCATTGTCAATAAAAGGAAGGAAAGGAGTGAGGAAAATAAAAGAAGAGAGGAGAAAGAGACAACAGAGGAAGGTGGGAGTTTGAATTGGTGAAAAACAGACAACGAGGAACAACTTGAGGAACATGTGAGGGGATTTTGCACACATCAACAAGCTAGTTTGTAAAAACCATTTTTTGGTTAGAAGGTGTTGGGAAAAAAAATTCCAGGTGTGGAGAGTTTGCATCTTGAATCCCCATGGCCCATAAGGTGGAGATGGTATTTCTCAAAAATTTATGTTGAAAAATGTAGCAAGAAATTCTCAATTTGATTTTTCCTTGATTAAATTGAGAAAATTCAAATTTCCACATCAACGGGCAACTTGGATGCAGTTAACTTGTGTGACATGGTTTGTGTCACCCAGTTTACTCATTAAATTCAAGTTGGAGGAGTTAGAGTTCAGTTAAGCATGTGTGATTGCTAATTTGTAGCAATCAATGTCAGTGATTTCAAGTTGTTTTCAGTTAAACTAGTCTCAACTATTAGAGGAGCTAGTGAAAGGTCAGTTATGGACTGAGACTTCAGTATAACTCAGTGATCATGCAGTTAAAAGATCATTAATCCCAAAATAGCGAGTGCATGCAGAGAATTCGAGTTCCCCAGCTGTGGTGAAGATTTTAAGGCAAACTAACATCAATTGTAGACTAGTCTTCAATGTACAAGTGTTGCATGTAGTCAGATGATCAACCTTGGGAATTGCGCAGTCAATTTGAGGAATTTCCTAAATAATAGGAGCTTAATTTCTCATGGAATTGCATAAGGAAATAGGTGCTCAAGCAAAGGAAGAAATTGACTAAGTCTAGGTCGGAGATTCTCAGTGAGCAGAGTGCAGGTTGTGCTTAGTTGAGCAAAGCAATTGCAAAACATATTTATTTATCAAATTAATGCAAGCAAGAATAAGGGTTTTTAGAAGATTGCTTTCCCCTGGAAAAATATTGTGTGCATGTGTGTTATTTCTCATTCCATGTTTTTGATTAATGTTCTAAATTGCGAATTGAATTCCACGAAGTAGTAGAGTAGGTTTGTGTCTTGTTATTTTGATTAAAACTTAATGAACATTTGCAAATATACACCATAATTTCTAGATGGTATTAGAGTAGGATTCAAATTAGAGCAAGAATTTCAAAATTGTTTCTTAGGAGGTTCAGATTTACAGTTCAGTGTAGTAGGATTTCTTTAGAGTTAGGAAGATGACCTTCAACAGGCTGAGACTAGAGTATGCCTCGAAAGTCAACTCTAATTTCATTGCATGGAAGGATTGGATGGAGGCGGTGTTGGATGACAACAGGTTGCTAGAATACATCAAGGGAAATGTTGTAAAACTAGTGGAATCGAATGCTCAGAATCTATCCCAATGGAATAAATATGTAGCCAAGGCGAGGAGAATAATCTTGGAGGGAGTGTGAGACCGCATTGTCACAAATATCCATGGGAAAGAAATTCCTTATACAATGTGGTAGGCACTGACAAATATGTTCCAGAATAGCAATGACCATAGGAAATTGGTGCTTAAGGATAAAATTCAAAATATCAATATGCAGAAGCACGACACCATTCAACAGTATCTGATGATGTTCACACAAGTTCGTGATGAACTTACAGGATTTGGTGTTACTATTTCATATGACTTGGTAAGCATAGCCCTTCTAGGCCTTTCCAAGATCTGACATAGCCACCAAGATTTAGTGAAGGGGAGGGAGAAACTATTTAATTGGGAATGCTTATGGTATGATTTGGTACAGGAGGAAATAAGGCAAAATATCAGAGATGTAACTTCATCCAAGGGTGAGGATGAAGAAAACTTTGTATTGATTGGAAAGGGAAAGAAGGGAAAAGGGAAGAAATCTAAAACCAAACCAAAATCTAGCCAAGGGGGCAAGAAGAAAGTTTTTTCCAAATTAAATGCTTCAATTTTCATGAATTCGGGCATTATGCCACAAAGTTTCCACACAAAAAGTCAAGTAAGAAGACTGTAGGAGGAGCAGCAGGTGAAGGCTTGGCTTCACAGTTTGAGCTTAACTTCACCCTTATCACATGCATGACCAATGACGTAATGGGGAGCATGTGGTACTTAGACTCTAGTGCCTTATTCCACATAACAATGTGTAGCGAGTTTTTCAGTGACCTGTTGGAGAAATATATCCATATACACATTGAGTTGGGGGATGATGAAAGGTACAACATGACCACGATTGGTATAGTCACCTTTCAGAGGGAGTTGGGCTCCCCTCTCAGATCAAGGGTGTCAAGTTTGTTCCAAGCCTAAAGAAGGATCTCATCTCTATTGCAGTTTTGGAAGATTTTCGTTATGATGTGATCTTCAACAAAGGGAAAGCATTTCTGAGACACATAGCCATAGGACAGGTGAAGCAGATCTGGGTTTGTGTGATGAACCTGTATAAGCTAGATGTGGAAGATTGTGTTGCATTAAGCACTAAGGCAAAGAAAGTGCAGAGGAGCGATGTTAGTGAACTTTGACACAAAATAATTGGCCATTTGCATCATGGTGCCTTGAAGATTATGAAACAAATAAATATTTTCCTTCCTAAACGAGCACTTGAGCAGCAAGATATATGCAAAGGATGTACTTTAGGGAAGTACAAAAAATCCACATTCCATGGTCGTGTCAACAAAACACATGCAATCTTGGAAATTATCCACTTTGATGTCTATGGACCTTTCTTGATAGCCTCCACTTCTAGATGCAAATATTTTGTCATTTTTAATGATGACTTCTCAAGGAAGTGTTGGATCTTCTTCATGCGGAAGAAAGATGAGACATTCTCCAGGTTCATAGAATTCAAGGCACTTGTTGAGAAAGAAACCAATAAGAAGGTGAAGGCTCTCAGGAGCAATAATGGACGTGAGTATGTTTCAAATGAATTCAAAAAAAATTGTGTGGAAGAAGGCATTCGAAAAGCACTAACAGTACCCCCACTGCAGAATTGGGTGGCTAAGAGAAAGAATCGTAACATTGTGGGATCTGCAAGAGCTATGTTACATGACCAAGGCCTACGTCTGCATTTGTGGGTTGAGGCATGAAACACAACAATCTATTTGCAAAATCGGAGTCCTCATTAGATTCTTGGTATGATTACAACGAAGGAGGATTTCTTGGGGAGAAATTCAAATGTGTCACACTTCATGGTTTTCAGTGCCTTCATTCATTTCCATGTCTCCAAAGAATCAAGGAAGAAACTTGAGCCAACAATAGAGTTTGGGGTATTTGTGGGTTACACAAAGACTCCTTATAACTACTGTTTGTACTTGCCATCCCTCAGAATGGCAGTGGTGTGAAGGGATGTAAATTTTTATGAGGAGAAAGGGATGTGATGCTCTCTTGATAGGGAGCTTCAGATCCCACCAGAATAGGATCTTTTAGCTCCAAAGGAGGAACCTCAGGAAGTTGTGGAGAAACCACAAATTGAGGAGCCAAGAGTGGAGATATCCACTCAAGTAGAACCATCCAGAGAAGGTAGAAAAGGAACTAGGGAAGCTGATAGACTTGCTTAGGATGTGAGGGAGAATGTGGGAGCTTCTTGAAATTTTTGCAAGTAGAGAAGGTCACCTAAGAGGTACTAGATACATGACTCTAATGACTGAGCTTGTAGATACTGAGCCATACTCTTTCGAGGAAGTAGTAGAGAAACCTATATGGGTTGATGTGATGGTGAAGGAATATGAATCCATTGTAAAGAAAAGTGTTTGGGAAGTGGTCCCAAGACCGACAGATAAATTAGTTGTGGGTTCGAGATGGATCTTCGAAGTTAAGCATGCATTAGAAGGAAGCACATAGAAGTATAAGGCCATATTTGTGGCCAAGGGGTACTCTCAATTTGAGGGAATTTACTATGACAAGACCATTTCTCCTGTAGCAAGGTACTCATCCATTAGATCAATTCTTTCTCTGGCTACGCAGATGGGGTGGAAGATACACCATATGGATGTAAAAACAACATTTCTCAATGGGGTTATTAAGGAGGAGGTGTACATCGAGCAAATAGAAGGTTTTGAGACATTTGATCAAGAGTCTCATGTGTTCAGACTCAAGCAAGAGTTGTACGGTCTCAAACAAGCACCACGTGCTTAGTACACCAAGATCGACAGTTATCTCACCGGTTTGGGCTTCACCAAAAGTGAAGCAGATGCAAACCTTTACCACATCTTGGTAGAAGGTAAATTTCTTATCATTGTCTTATATGTTGATGATTTGATTTTAACTGGTGATGAGTAGCTGATCAGATCTTACAAGGAGGACCTTGCAAGGGAATTTGAAATGAAGGACATGGGTCTCATGCACTACTTCCTTGGGTTGGAAGTATGGCAAGGAGATGGGGAACTATTTGCTTCTCAAGGAAAGTATGCAAATGAGATACAACATAGATTCTGCATGGGCATTTGTAAACCCATGGAGACACCTCTAGCAACCAACTAGAGGAAGGAAAATGCCACTTCAAGTGAGGAAGTGGATGCTACTATTTATAAAAAGTTAGTGGGTTCATTAATGTATCTTGTGAACACATGACCAGATATGTGCTATGCAGCCAAACGACTAAGCCAAGCTATGGTTAGGTCAACCAAATTATTTTGAAAGGCACCTAAGCAGTTTTTACAGTACCTCAAAGGAACTACCTAGTTTGGAATATGGTATAGATGGATAGAGGGAGTGAAGTTGTGTGGATTCACAAATGCAGATTGGGCAGGGATTCCATCCGACAGAAAGAGTACATCAGCTGGAATTTTTAGTGGTGGGTCCACAGTGGTTTCTTAGTACAACAAGAAGCAAATATCTGTGGTGCTCAGCTCAGTAGAAGCAGAATACATGGTTGCAAGTCAAGCAACATGTGAGGTGATCTGGAAGAGAAAGATACTTGTAGGATTGTTTGGTCATATGATGGATCTAATTTTTATCTATTGTGATAATCATAGTTGCATCAAGCTCTCTAAGAATCATGTATTTCACGATTGGTCCAAGCATATATATATTTGGTATCAGAATTTGCGGGACTATGCGCAGAGGCAGATAATGTTGCAACAATACATTCTGAAAAAGGAACAAGATGCTGACATTTTGAAAAAGGCCTTGTCAAGGAGGGAAGTTTGATTTCCATAAGTGCAGGATAGGGGTGGTTGATAATCCCTTTCTGTTAAGAGGAAGTGTTTAAAAATCCAGCAAGAAATTCTTAATTTGATTTTGCCTTGATTAAATTGAGAAAATTTGAATTTCCACATCAGTAGACAACTTGGATGAAGTTAACTTGTGTGGCATGGCTTGTGTCACCCAGTTTACTCAATAAATTCAAGTTGTAAGAGTTAGAGTTCAGTTAAACATGTGTGATTGATAATTTGCAGCAATAAAGGTCATTTATTTCAAGTTTTTTTCAGTTAAACTAGTTCCAATTGTTGGAGGAACAAGTGGAAGGTCAATTGTGCAGTGATACTTCAGTGTAACTAATTGATCATCTAGTTAATTGATCAATCGACCCAAAATAGCTAGTGCATGCAGAGAATTTGAGTTCCCTAGTTGTGGTGGATATTCCAAGGCAGTCTAACATTAGTTGTAGACTAGACTTGAGTGTACAAGTGTTGCATGCAGTCAAACGATCAACCTTGGGAATTGTGCAATAAATTTGATGAATTTCCTAAATAATAGGGGCCTAATTTCTCAAGGAATTGCGCAAGGAAATAGGTTCTCAAGTAGAGGTAGAAATTGACTAAGTCTAGGTAAGATATTCTCAATGAGAAGAGATATAGGTTATTCGCTTGCAGGTTGTGCTCAATTGAGAAAAGAAATTATAATACATCTATATTCATCAAATTAATAAAAGCAAACATAGGGGTTTTTAGTATATTTCTTTCCCCTAGAAAAATGTTGTGTGCATGTCTATTATTTCTCATTGCATGTTTGTGATTGATGTTCTAAATTATGAATTGAATTCCGCATAACGATAGAGTAGGGTTGTGTCTTATCATTTTAATTAAAACTTCATGAGAAGTTGCAAATCTACACCATAATTTCTACAATTCTTGAGGGTTGGGGTGGAGGAAATAATCCTAGAAAAGTCCTAGAAGAATTCTGAAGGCTCCCTATAGCGTAATGTTTTAGTTTTGGTTATGGAGTCCCTAAATCGAGGTGGAACAATAGTTTCTCTATGCATTGGCTGATTGCAGCGTAGTTGAAGGGAGGAGATGGTGAATCTCGGGTTTCTGGAACAGCTGGAGGTTGTGTTTAAATCCCTAAGTGATAGACCCCTTAGACTCTAGAATCTGGCTCGGGGGTGATAAGTGCAAGTGAGACTTGGCTATAACTATCTATGGTTGGGTGGAGAGTCATGATCCTTGACTCTATTTCCCAAGAATTCACATATAAGTTTTTGGTTCATGTATTCCACTGACAGTGATTCAATGATACATTTCTGGTTTGAATTGTGTTGATAATGCTCAAGAAATGCTTGTATTTTGTTACTTACGTGCATGACCAGTATGATGAGGTTCTTGTCACAGAGATGTTGGAAAATAATATGTTTTAATTTGGTTCTGTTCCAAACATGAAAATTTTTATTATAGTAGTAATTGGAATTTACATGCAGAAAGTTATTTCCCAACGATTACTTGTATTTTATAGGGGCACCAATAAAAGTTATTCACCTTTTGGCCTTTGATGGATGTCTAAATCATAGAAATAATTATTTCTAATTTGTAATGGTGTTACCAAAAATTTTTGGGTTCTCTTGAGTTTGGCGTAAAGAGTTTACAAGCTCGTTAAACATTGTTAAATTATGGTACTTTGGAATTTGGAGCATTAGCGCACTATTTTATGCATTGGTGTCTATCTCCATCATTATAGAGCTTGAAAATATTTTTTTATAAGTTCTTTAGAGGTGAATGTACGAAGCTACCTTAATGCGATTTAATATGCCTTCCTCATATGAAATCCTATTGATATCGTGGCACGATAGGTGCACTCTTATGGAATTGTAGGTGCATTGAAGATGACCCTTATTCTTATTAATGTTGGATTGAAAAAGTATAATATCTTGCCATTATTGACATTCTTTTGAGCGACACATTGAACATGCTTGTATAAATTGCTGAACTCAATCCATTGTGGATGCATAGGAATTACATCGATTGTGCAAGTTTGTAGCCTACATATTTGTGGGCACTTTGTATACCTAAATAGAAATTAAGCACGTGTTATCAAAATATTATTCGTACTGGATATGAGGTATTTTGCAGTTGAATAGGCAGCATTAGCTATTATGGCATGTGTGCCCTTGAGGTGCCAAGGTCTAGCATACGGTGTATGACATATACACCTTCATACCCAAGATGTCACATGGTGAAGAAGTAATCGCCCAAGAGCCTCGTTTGAATGAAAATTGGTATGGGACTATCGAAGAATGGTGAACCCAAGTATGAGCCCAACTATTCAGATATAAGGCAATGGAAATGGTAGTCGGTAAAGCACAATTGTTTTTTTGTATAATATAAAATTATATGCAAGGCAACAATAGTGGGGAACAACGTCGGGTGGAATCAACCTTCATCAAGGCATCAAACACAGGATTCGACGTACCAGTTTACAGAGGGAAGACTTAAGCTCTCGTATATCATCTTCCTCCCTCCTTCATTTGTTTATGTTGGATAGAAGGCATGGAAATGTTGAAAACCACGAGTTAGAATGCCATGTAACTAACCACCAAATGGTACACACACATATTTTTATTGAAATTTGTCATATGCACTTACACCTATGATCACACGACCATCTCACGGTTGTTAGCACAAGACCATTCATGGAATGAGGTGTGCCTTATAAAATGGGTGTCAATAGGTGTTAGCACCTCCAACATTCATATGTGTGTGTAGTGTCAGATGCCAGAAAGAGTTACTTATTAGTAGTTATAAATAAAATAGATAAAGATGGATAGATCTGTAACCCACGACTATTAATGGAGCATCGTACAAGATTATGTTGGCAATTAAATTTCAAAGGCATACACACCACAGGGACTTCACTAAGGGATCAATACCATGCCACATATGTTCATATTGGAGGATATATATTAAGAAAAAATGACATAATATATTGAGCATATAATAGGGGGTAAAGGGTTTTTATATTGGCAGGTATAAAAAATTGAGCTCAAAGTTAATGAAAAAATATAAAGGGGTATAAAAAATGTTAATGACAAAATGGATACCTACAATATCTAGTGAAAGTAGGGTTTTTTTACATTGGAAAGGTGTATTGGGTTCATATTGGTAGGGGGTTAAATAATGTGAGTTTTAGAGGTATTTCCCAATATGTAGTCAAATTAAAAGTATTGCTTAGCATGCCACGAATGCACATGATATGTCTTAGGTTAATTGAGTGAAGCCCCCATGACACACACACACACATAAGTGTTTGTAATCCATATGTGGAGTGTCGACAACAGAAAGAGTTCCTTATCATTAGTTATAAATAAATAGATAAACATGGATAGATTTGTAACCCATGGCTATGAATGGAGGGCCATACAAGATTATGTTTAAGTTTAATTGGAGGAAACTCGACAAACAAACAACAAAAGATTTTTTTTTATCCCATTTCTCTAATTGTACAAGGTAAATTGGTTAATTTAGTGGACACTTCATTGAGGCAAGTAGGGTGTTTACACCCTTCTTCCCCACTTGAATCCAACCTACAATTTCTGTTGTATCTGATAGATTACCCCTCAATGAGTGGGCTTTTTTGTCTTCAGTTTCTTCCTTATCTACCTGATCTTCCCAAGAAAATGCTTTTCCAACTTTTCTCCGTGGGGATTTACAAGTTCCACTGGGGTATGTTGTGCCCCAATTGTAGTTGAATCTGGAGGGTCCTCATACACTTCTTCCTGATTGTTTTTTTGTTTCCTTCGGTGAATCTTCTTTGACTATAAATTCTTCCGGTTTTTACTCTACTTCTTTCTTACCCTATTTATTCTTCTTTGTATGCCATATAATGTTTGATCTAAGCTCCTTCCGACCATTTAGGCCTCCAGTTATTTTTCTTGTCTCTGTTATTCTGCAACTGCTTTGGGAAATTTTTTATTACATGCTCTGTATAATAACAAGATCGACATTAAAATGAAACATTTTCATATTCAAGATGTACCTGCACATATTTTGGAGTTGTCATATTAATATCAATTGGAAAACCCTTTTTTAAGTCTATCTCAACACATATACGATCATAAGTGGTTTTATAAAAAAAAATAAGATTCTATGTTGCGACAATAAAACTTTTGTAATGCATTACCAATGGGAGATAATGTTGGGAGATTCCAAATATGCAGGGGAAGTTTCGGGAGCCTTACCAAAAAAGGAACCATGGATATTGACACCATAACTAAATCAAAGGTGTGAAATTAAGGCTACGTAAAAGGATAGCATTGCCCCAAAACCAGGGCCTAGATTCACAAATATTCCACTTATCCTCAATATTATCAAAAACCACAATAAAAAACCCTGAGCCAAAGGGTAAATATTTAGATCATCAGTCAAGAGTGGTTTCCACGTATCAAAAACCCACTTGTGGAGATCAGCCAATTGCAACCAAAACCCATTCAATTTGCAAACCAAACCTTAATCTGCAAAAAAAAAATCATAGCTAAAGGCATCCTCTTTTAAAGGAACATTGAGGGCCAGAGCTTCTTGGAAAATCGAAAGAACATATCCAAATTTCAGTATGGCACTGAACGAGGCCGTGGCTTGAGTCGTCATTTCTTCAATAGAAACAAATTTCTTCTCTGAATCACTATAATTCACCATTGGTCAATGAGATGTAGAAAACATATCCACCACTCATTATACCTTCCTTTAATGCCAATAAGAAGCATGCCTTTTACAAATACTGGATCAAACCAATTAACTATCACAAGGGCCTCGAATAAGAGGAGGGAATGAATTTACCTGGCCTTGTACCATTGGTTTTCAAGCTGCTTTGTAAAGCCTTTTATAACATATAAATCCCAAGGGTAATTTGTAAAGCCTCGATGTGATATAAGGACCTATATATGGCATATAGCTAAAGTGTTAGACTCTAAATCTTATTGGCAATTTTCTATGAAGTTTAGGCTTTGTACTTGGGCCTAAGTTCTCTACCATATGAGATTATTCTAATATTTAATTACCTAGTGAGGGGTGGTTTATCTAATGTGTCTTCGTTGTGCATAGGTAGATAAAGAGATTGTTAAGGTTTCTACTCTATATTACAATGTGGGACAAAATGGGTGCCCTTGATAGATCATTTTATGGTAAGAGGTAATATGGTTTGGTTTTGCATGGTTTCGTCTCATCAATTTTGGAGTATAATTTTCCATAGAAGTTATGTAAACTTTTTCTTTTATCAAATGCTTTTAATTAATGAAATGCATAAATTCTCTTTTAGTGATTTTCCATTGTTATGTATAGAAAGTATACATCCAAATAAACCATTATTTATTACTTATATTAATTATTTGTGTTATCATTATTATAATGAGTATTTAGTTTTAAATTATTTTTGAAACTTATATGATAATTTTTTAGTAAGTTGGTTAATTTTATATTCCCATTTACATTAAAAATAAATAAATAAAAAATACTAAATCTCTATGCAATAGGTTCTCTAGAAGAGGGCCTACTTATTACTCTAATTGAAAACTTGTCTAGTATTGTTATCATTTGCTTTAAACAAAATTTGAGAATATTAAATGTAGCTTCAAGCATATGACCATGTAGGAAATGATCTTGAAAGCATTCTTCAAAAATAAAAGAAGATAAGTGCACCACAAAAGATATGATTTAGGAGTCAAGTATAAAATCACACTGTTGTTCTTGTTGGATTGCTTATTTCCTTAGCTTTCCATTGCATTTGCATCCCATTACATTCATTCAATACATTAGTTTTGTGTTTTTTTAACTATTGCAAAAAGCCACTTTAATATTCCTTGGTTATCCATATTCAATTTTCTCTTCAATTCCTATAATCTCGTATACATCTACATATATAAATTGAATTAATGCAACCATAATTTTGAACATCATGCAAAATAGTAAACTAAACTCTAGATAACCATCAACATACTCATTTCATCCATGTCATGGATTTATAAAGAAATGAGTGGAGATGGATTTGATGTTTGTCCTTCAAAGACTAAAAATGGATTCATGTCATGTCCTCTCTATGGTGGTTGGTAAGTATATAGCTTGAATGCAATTTCATCTCTGATTTGAATTCATTTCATTTTTATTGTTGTCACATCAAACATGGGCTTTGTTGCACAATAAGAATGGAAAGGAAGAAATGAGGAACTATGCAAGAAATTGCATTTACAAAAGTAAATGATCAAACCCCTAGTGTTTTTGTTGAATTTTTTTGTAAATGTATATAAATAAAAAGAGGGAGAAAAAAATAATAGTGTAGTGCCCTAGATAACATCAATAAGAGTGTCATACTTGGAGTCCAGTTGGTCCAATCACTAAAGGAAAGAGTTCTCGTAACACCCTCCACTCTTAATTACACAATTTATTAATACCCTCATATGCTTGTACAAGACTACAATTTTGGTGTACTTTGATTCCTTGCTTTTGGCAAAGCTAGTGTATGGAATAAGTTTCCTAATTTTTGCGTCTTCCTCAACATTTTAAGTTTTCTCCCTCTTTATCCTAACTCTATCTTCCATAACATTGACATACCTTTACACCACTTTCTAATCCTTGATATGGTATGAGGTGATAACTAATGCTTCCCTCGTGATTTTTTACTTAGTGTACCTCTCTTCTTAACCTCTTGAGTCGTGAATGATTTTTCGTGTTCCATGTAGATAGACAAAACACTAACCTAAGGAGAGGTAATGCCACCAATCCACCAACATTCTAATTGAATACTTATCACCAAATTTATTTTTATAATTTGCCAAAATTATTATACATCATGTATTTAAGTTTAACACACATTGCCAAACAGTGAATTGGCCAAATGTAATTCGTCATACAATGTAATGTTTGTTAATGATGATATATATGAAACTATATACGAACCAATTGATTACTCACAGAACTTGTATGTATCAATATAAGCATAATGAGTACCAAATAGAAGTCTATACTAAGTGTTTGAGATTGTTTTCTTCTTTATGATTAGGAAATGCAAAAAGTCATGGGTGAGACTAGGAGTATCCCTCCCCTCATGAAAATGTTTGTATCCAAGTCATCATCATGGATCACTTGGTCTTTCAAACTCCTTTTTTTTAAATACTTTAATTGAGAGCATCAAGGATTGAAAGTCTTACTAGTCAATCTAGTTTGTTTATTTGACCTACACACAACAAAAATACCATTTTAAGATAAACACATTTTATGTACAGCTTGATGTGAAAATTGACATAAACGCACACACACAAAAAATGACATAAATACAATAAAGAACACAAAGAAAGATTCACAACTACTACTTAGTGATTGAATCAATGGACAAGGTTGCATCTATGGTCATCCAATAAACCTCTAGGGTTATGGATAAGCTAGTATTCAAATCCAAATGCAAGATACTTGCCTAATGGCATCATTATAGACATTAACAAAAAGAAAACATAATTGTATTGTGAATACAATATTTTGTGTGAGAGAATAAATAAGTTTGAAATTACAAAATAAGAATATTGTTTTGTGTGTTGTATCATGAGAGAAGTATGAAGTATGATGCCATAGACGTTTTCAATGACATTAAGTTAATTATCACTTTTATCAAATATGTTTAAATTAGTTAAGATTAATATATATGAGAATATTTATCATTTTGAAAA
>APFE031014231.1:129003-165379 GCA_000404065.3 Pinus taeda
TATGTATTTTTAAGTTTATGCTTTTGAAGATAGGTGAAGTGTTCACTCAAAATTTTGGACATTGCAGTGTCTCTACAATTTTTTTTTCCAAATTTTTTTGTCTCCAAAACAAATTGGTATTTTATCTTTTAGATTTTGCTTTCGTATTTCATATTTTTATATTTTTATAGATTTTGCAATAATATAAATAAATAAAATGACAAGAACTTGAAAATTGTAAAAATTAACAGTTGGTTGTTGGATTTAGGGTTAATGCATTATCTCCACTAGGGCTTGATGAGATCAAGATGAATGACCATCCAAAGTTGGTTATTCAATGTTTTCTGGATTAGGGCAAGAAGTTAGAACCTTAGAAGCTAAGTTACCTTCTTAGGGTATAGCCCAACAAGGAGATTTAATGCTTACATCACACCAACATGAGATAAGTAAGAGAACCTACCCTAGACATCACACTCTAAGTGACAAAGTTTCTCCTCATTGGACTGGTCTTGATAGCCTTGTCATAGTCTTGAATAAGCACAAATTTTGTGGTGAGAATTATGTAGAATAGCCAAGAAAAAGAGACTTCAAGGCTACACCAATGCTTCATGAAAATATTACATTATGGCATAATGATCTCAATAATTCACAATGATTTGGGAGGAGAGTGAGCTTTGAATTTATAGAAGAGTCTCTCGACATATCTCCCCCTTTTTCTATTTAGAAAATGTAAAGAAACTTCAAGAAATACTGACTTGTCATCCATAAAAGGCTTGGAGACTAAGTCCTTATATAAAAATATCTTTACATCATTTGAAAAACTTCCAAAAGAGGTTAACGACCACATAAAGAGGCTCAACTTGGTTGTCATGGGTGGCAATTTGCTCTAGAAGTCCAATGTTCCCCTAAAAAATTGCTTGTTTTGACTTGGAATAATACTTAGAGGTTAGGAAACCCCACATTGGGTGATCAAACCATGACCATCAATATGAAAGATGGTTGGTTCACCTGATGGATGGCAAAGGAGAAGTTAATTGGTAGCAGGTTTTGGATCTTTTTGGAAGATGAGGGCTCATGTGTCAATGTTGGAGGTCTGGGAGCCATATGGCTCAAGCTTGCGGTGACTAAGGTGGTCACACTCTAGCATAATATTGCCATTATGGAAAGGGTTGAGGCTACTACGAAGGTTAGGCACCACCACTTCAACCATCATTTTGTTACATGGTTGGAGATGGTTATCTGTATGGATATTTGGTGTGTTTTTACTATCTGGTTAACTTGAGATTTATTTCGTGAAAGTTGATGGTAGGAAGGAAAGCCAACAAGCTTAGCGGTTTTGTGTGATGGAAAAATTGTCAAGTTTTTTTGTTTTCTCAGTTGAACTTTTAAGTTTCAATGTTATAGTGTTATGGTTGCACCTAGGTGTTGTAATATCATAATCATATTCTTTGTGGCTCTAGTTATCCTCAAGCTAGGTTACTAGTCTCTCTATGTGTAACCCTTGGGATAGCTGAGTGGTGACCTAGTTCGTTTCCAGTATTGCGGGTTGGGTAGACCATTATGTTTATTTGGGGAATTTTGAGGTCTAGAGTGGGCCTCCTAAAGAAATAATAAAATAATAGTTAAAACAATAAAATAATATTTATGAATTTGCAATTCACTTTTTGCACCACAATCCCTGTAACCATGGTTAAATTCAATTGAAAAGTTGTGCCAAAATAAAATTAATAAAAAAATTGTAGTTATGTGACAATAAATAAAAATGAGCCTTTTAAGAAAAAATCATTATCATTGAACAACTAATGCATTTGTCTTTTGTACTTTAATAACTTAAAGTAAATTATAAATATAAGTTCATAAATTCTTAATTATATAATATACTATTAATTAAAATTTATATTATTTAAATTATACAATTAAATTATATAATAACATGTATTTAAGATATTGGAGTTAGAGAGGATGGGTGAGATGGAGCTCGGGACTGTTCAGCAGTGGGAGCACGACTAGGGTTTCTACCTCATCGCCTGAAGCAACATAGTTCTCACTTGCCATCCTCACAGTTGCGTTGTCATCTTCACCATCACAGTCAGCATTAGCTCTTCGTATTTGCTGTCAACAAACCACCCTTCACTATCGTCGGATTGTCTGTAGGATGTCGAACATGGAAGAAGACGTGGTGGATTATTCTGTTGACCCTAACCCCTATGAGCCTATCTGGACGTGACCTAATGATCCGCCAAAGGCTACGACTGCTGGGGTTCAGGTTTCGCCTTTTCTGTGGTTTTCCATTTCTCCTCCTACTCGTTCTGACCCTAGTCCTTCCTTGTCCTGTTTGTTGTTTGCTACCGTCTCTAACGACTCCCTGAGCCTTGACTACCCACCCTTGTCACCGTCTACCCTTCACCTACTTGCCTCTTGCACGTCGTCCTCCCCCCCTTTTGAACCATTGCCTTCAGATTCTTCGCCTCACCAGGTACCCTATGATTTCCCCTCCTCTTTAGGGTTTGACACTACGGCGAGCTCCTCCCATCTGTCATCCAACCCTTTCACTCCCTTTGTGATAGAGCCAGGTTCCACCTCCTCCCCTTCTGGTTGCTTTGATACTCCGGTGTTAAACTCTCGGGATAACTCCTCACCTCCCCAGCAGGAGCAACAAGGTTCACAAGACCCCTTGCAGGACCATCCGATCGCACCACGTACTGGTAAGAAAAAACTAAAGCGTGTTAAGGCTACTAGCAAGGATCTATCACTCAAATTTGGTGAAGGGGCTCAAATGGGGGAAGTTGTTGATACGACTAGCAAGGTCTTAGTGGGTAGAGTCAGAGGCCGAGCTTATTCTGCTACTTGCCTTCGCCTCTGGGTCAAGCTAAATTTGGGGGAATATTTTCAAGGAACTCCCGGAGGTTCATACTCTGGCACAGGGATGGTTTGCGCTCAACTTCCAAAGGGAGGAGTACACCTCTTGGGCACTCTCTAGGTATTGGCATATTGAGATGGCCCCGGTACTACTTAAGCGCTGGAGCCCATATTCGATCCATAATGGGAAAAAATTGGTGATGGACTACTATGGGTCAGGTTGTTAGGGTTACCCCTCCACTTTTGGTCTGAAAACATTTTCACTCGCATTGGGAATGCGCTTGGTACCTTTCTGGATTACGATAGGACCTATATCAACTCAGGCAATCGTTCTATGGCTCGTATTTTGGTATACCTGGATACCAGAGAAGGGTTGGAAGAGAAAATCATTCTACATTGGAAGAACTTCACTCGCATTCAAATCCTAGATTATGAAGGAGTGTTGTTCATATGTCGAAGGTGTCATAAATTTGGACATATCTATAAGGAATTCCCTCTGGTTTGCTTGGTTGCCACTCCTACCAAGGAAGGAAAGGATGTTGCTCATGTCGCACCCACATTAGCTGTTGGACAACCTCCTCAATCCAATGAACCTCTGGCGACGGTGGGCGAATCGACTCAGCTGCCAACTTCGACCTCCCTCCATGCTCCTTCCCTACCTATGACGAGATCCAGGGCTGCAGTTGCGGCCGCTCGCTCATCGGGTATTCCTCCTCCCTTTTGTTCTATTTCTGATTTTTCATTAAAATGACCTATTCATCACTTGCATATTGCATTTACATCTATTCCGAACATAACTATCGTTGTTATTATCTGCCCCCTGGACCTCCACCAACCTGTTATCTCGACTACTCCCCCTTCTATCCATGGTTTGGATCACTCACCCGTCCCCTCCGATCCCTCGACCACCTTAGGTCACTCTCATTCTTACAACCTCCGATCTTGAGCATCTCATCTAGATGAGCATGTAGGGATTTGATTGGCCTCCCCTCCTCGTATTTCCATGAACACTAGGGGTCGTCAATTCCACATTTCTAAAGCTATCTTGTAGGATGGGGTGGAAGTGGCACATGGTAGACAATCCACACTTGATTGGGTACTTATAGCACTGAATACCCTCCCTTGGCCACCCCCATGAAGTGGCTATCCTTTAACTCCAGTGGATTGGCTAACCCTCTTAAAAAACTAGCCCTCGGAAGATTATTTGAATCTCAGAATGTTGATATCATCTTCCTTCAAGAAACTCTTGGTTTGGCTGATTTGGTAATTCCTGTACTATAATCATTGAAGTCGGGTTGGACCTTCCATGCACTTGATTTCATTGGGCGATCTGGAGGTCTTGCTCTGGGCTTAAACCCTCGTACTATCCAACTCAAATCCTCTTGGGGAGGATCTGGCTTCATTGGTATGGAATTCTACTCCTCACGGTTTGGCATGGATTTCAGGATTATTAATGTATATGCCCCTGTCAAAATAGAGCTAGTTTTTGGAACCACCTCCTCAATCTATCTTTTGTCAGATCTGACAATATCATTTTGGGTGGGGATTTGAATTTCTCCATTGGATATGGGGAATCTTGTGGATGCAATGCACAAGTGGATCCCTTATCTGACACTATGGAGTAGCTTCTTGAGCAACACCACTTGATTGAAATACCTATGAACAAATCTCAGGCTACTTGGCACAACAGAAGAACAAGGGATGCTGCTCTGGCTAGGCGTTTGGATAGGTTCCTCATCAAGGAACCTCTAGTAAGAACCCTTCCAAATTATAGACAGTGGGTTGGATCTGGTGGAATATATGATCATTCTCCCATCTTCATGGAGTTGTCAGGTCCTTTCCAAAAGCCTATGGCACCTTTCAAATTCAATTCCACCTGGTTAAAGGACCCCAATTACATCAATTTGGTCACGAACTATTGGTGCTCTCACTCACCTACACTAGGGAGAACCATTGCTGAAGGATTATGTCATAACCTTCTTGGAATCAAGAGATTATCTATTAAATGGGCAAAAGACAAATGAGATCGGGATGAACAAACTCTCATTACCATTGAGTCTAATCTGTTCAATCTCCTAGATGAGCAGGGGCGGGGATTTATATCCGTGGAGGCTAAATCAAATCTCATTGACTTGGAGACTCAGATATCCAAAATTCTCAAAGATCGAGAAGAAACATGGCACCTTAGAAGTCAGGCTATTTGGCTTCAAGTTGGAGATGAGAATACAATTTTTTCCCAAAATTATGCAAAGGAAAGAAAAGTCAACAACACCATCTAGAACATGTCAACCAAGGATGGTTAGCTCACAACATCTTTTCATCAGCTGGCACACCTAGGCAATTCACATTTCCATAAGATTTTCAAGGCTCCCTCTGGTGCCACCCTTGTCGAAATAGTACAGATTGCTAGACTCTTCCCTCTGTTTGTTGATCTAGAAGAGGCAGAGGAGCTTACAAATCCTGTTACTATGGGAGAATTGGAAAGCATGCTAAAATGGTTCAAAAAATATAAAAGTTCGGGACCTAATGGAGGGACTATTGAGTTTTACTTAGCCTTTTACGATACTATTAGACAGGATCTTCTAAAGGTGATGGAGGACTACAGGATTTCAAGGAGAATGTATGAGGCCATCAACTCTACGTTCATCGCCCTCATCCCCAAATCTGACTCTCCTATATTTTTCAATGATTTCAGACCTATTTCACTCTGCAACTATCTATACAAGATCATAGCCAAGATTACTGCCAATAGACTTAAGCTTATCCTATCATGTGATATCTCTCCGGAGCAATTTTCTTTCCTCCATAATAGAAAAATTCATGAGGCTATTGGCACAGCTCAGGAAGCCCTCCACTCCATTAAGACAAAAAAGCTTAAAGGTGCCATTCTAAAAATTGACCTCTCAAAAGCTTTTGATGAGGTGAGCAGGCTCTATCTTAGAATGTTACTCACCCATTTAGGCTTTCCTCCTCCCTTCACTAACTGGATCATGGGCTGCATCACTAATGTCTCTTTCAATGTCCTGAACAATGGATCTGCTTCCAACTTTTTTCATGCAGAACGTGGACTCAGACAAGGATGCCCCCTCTCCCTGCTCCTCTTTCTGCTGGTCATGGAGGGACTTAGAAGATTAATAGCCTTGGCCAAAAGGGAGGGGTGCTTATAGGGACTCAGCATATCAAACCAATGTATTCTCACCCACCTCCTTTTCATTGATGATGTGCTCATCTTTCTCAAGCATTTGGGACATCACTGCATTCTATGACATCTTGTTTCTCTTCTCTTCGACCATAGGTATAGAACCTAATCGAATGAAATCCATCATCACTCTCTTAGTCTGCACTCCACAGGAAGCTCAGGTGGTACAACAGAAATTCCCATTCCAGAGCCATGAACTAGATGATGGGCTCAAATACGTAGGGTTCTGGATCAAACCACATTGCTATAAGATCATTGACTAGATATGGATTGTGGCCAAGATCCAAAAAAGACTACTCAATTGGAACCATAGATTCCTCTCCAGAATGGGTCGATTAGTGCTAATTAAATCAGCCTTGGAGGCTACACCTATGTATTGGATGTCTCTAGCATGGATTCCTAAAGGAATTTTATCCTAGATACAAAATCTTTGCTACAGATTCCTTTGGAATGGTTATAAGGAAGGGAAACCTTTTGCCTGGGTGGGCTGGAGACACGTTGCAATTCCAAAGAAATGGGGTGGTTGGGGATTGGACTCACTTTCCTACCCAGCAGAGGAATGGGACATCCATGGTTTGGCGCACAGTATCACATACTTTACCCACTGCCAGTAATGGACTCACTTGGAGAATTAGAGATGGTTTATCTGTGCGAATTGGCATCAACCCCTAGATAGGCTATGGCAACATGTTTTGCCTCCCTCCTAACCTCACTCAATTTCTCAAGAACAAAGATATTCTTATGATTGCTCATATTGTTGATCCTGGGAATACCACAGTTTTTACACACGCATGGAAAACTGCTGAGCTTTTAGGTATTCCTGTACGATGGCAACAAGATTGGGATGGCTATATTAATGTGCTGAAAAAATCCCATGTTCGAATAAAGGATGGCGATGATGAACTCATTTGGGCCCCTGTTTCTCATGGCACTTATTTCCCCAAAGCTGGTTATCCCATCATTCATGTTTCCCATAGGCCGCCTGAGCTATTGGAGTGGTGGCGCAGTCTTTGGAAATTAAAAGCACCTCTGTGAACTAAACTATTCATGTGGAATGTCTTACAGAACAAGATACCAACAAGGGTCAATCTAATGAAACAATCCTTCTCCTATCCCTCTTGGTGTGTGCTCTGTCAACAAGCAGAGGAATCAAATGATCACCTTTTTATGTTCTACCCTACGATGCTTCACATTTTGGAACAGGTTCTAGCTACATTATCCATAACCAACAGATGGCACGGTCTCAATGTTTTAGAAGCCTGGAATCAATGGAGGGCTAGGCTCTCAAACCAAAAAGTTCACTATCTTCCGCTGCTAACTTGTTGGACTATTTGGCTCAATAGGAATGGGATCATTTTCAGAGATAGAGTGGCTCGTTGGCCATCATCCATTGCCCAAATTGTATCTTCCTATCATGAAATCCCGGAAGAGAATCACACCTTGTTGGCCGCGTCGTGACACTTGAAGTCATTGATCGCAATCTACCTTGGGCATATTTTGATGGTGCAACACAAGCACAGGGGTGTGGGGGGAAGGGGGGGGGTATAATATTGCAAAACTGAAATCACCTCTTCAGAATTCAGATGGGCTTTGGGATGGGGATAAACAATTTTGCAGAATTGATATCTCTTAGACACCTCCTCCATTTTTCTCTTGCACATGCATGCAATCACATTTAGATATTTGGAGATTCTAAAATCATCATCAATTAGTTCAACAACACATCTGCATGTCATATGCACTCTCTGAGAAACATTTTGGATCAAATCATGATCTTAAAAGCAAAATTTACTTATTTCTCTTGTCAACATATTTATAGGGAGCATAATATGGTTGCCGACCAACTTTCCAAGGAGGCCATGGTACACCCCAGAGGACTATGGATAATTCATGAACAATAAGGAGAAGAACATTACCAGTATTATCATCGTCCATATATAGACCAATTCTATCAGCGGGCTGCTAGGCCCTAATTTTTGCAGTATATACCAGTGATTTCTATCAATACTTGTTTTATACGTTGTATATAATCTTTATAGGAACTTTTTCAGTATACCCTGCATGGTAAATTATGTACAGACTCATATTTTTTATGGCCACGACCAAACTTACTGCATATGCCATACAGGCATCTACAACATGTAATTTTTCTATATTAATGGAAAATTATGATTTTTCCCCATGAAATAATCTATATATATATCTATATATATATATATATATATATATATAATTTATATATATATAATAATACAATAATATAATACGATAAATTAATATATTTTATGTATTAATTTTATATTACATATTGAATTGATTTGATTTATAATATAAGAAGAAATTATATATAATAAAAAATTGAATATATTATATTCTATTTACTTTTAGATTATTTCCATAATATTATATATAATAATATATATATTAATATTATCCATTAAAATAAATTGAAGTGTATTTTATTATTATTATTATTATTATGAAATAGATTTTTATATTTACTTATGAGTAAGTATTTATTTATATATGTATATAGATATTAATTTATAATTAATTGAATTGTAATATTAAATAAAATGAAATGAAATATATAATAAAAATAAATATATGAAAATATACAAATATAATATTTATTGAAAAGTGTGTAAAGATGTGAAGATTGTATAGAGATATGCATTGTTTCTTTCAAAAAAATATGAAATGACAATAATAATATTTTATTTAAAAAATGTGAAATGACTTTTATTATGAGTACTTTATTTTATGACTTTAAAAGTACTTAGAGCACCACCATGGTTAACCATGAGTTTTTATCCACCATTGAGAATGTGAAAAGTACCTTTAACTCAAGCAATGATACCTCAAACATGGGGGATGATGTTATCCCCTATAATGTGATTGGTTCTCATAAAGTGAATTTGATTGTACATTTTCCTTAGGGGACCCATTTTTGACTTCAATATTCCTCTAATGAGGGTTTTACATCAACCAAACTTCCAGCTTATCCCATGTGCCCATGCACATTGCACATCCAATATTGGTACTCAAACCTCATAAAAAATGACAATAACATGGAAGCCTCCCACATCAACATTGCAAAGTGAAAAGATGAAAATGAATACAAATTAAACCAAAACAAAAAATTAAAAAAAGAAAACCTGCCAATCTATAATTGGTGCGCACAATGAATAAACCTATTGTGTATCCCAACCATTCAACCAAAACAATGTAATACATTCACCATATTTCCATTCTCATATTCACCAATTGCAAGTCGAGGGAGCTTTGAAGTTTTGCACAGAGTTGGAGCAGACTACGGTGGGAGCAATGCGTTGAGGCTATGAAAGAAAATAACTAATTGATTGATCTATGTTGATGGTGAGCAGAGATATTGACGGACCTCTCCTTCGTTGTTGTGGATTTCAATAAAAAAAATGTGTGATTCGACCTCTAACAGTCATGAAATCAATTTTTGCATCTCATTCACCCCCTACCATAGATGAAAATCAAACCCCCATCTATCCATATTGCATTACTATTGTTTAAACACTTAGAGGGAGGAGAAAAATGTAGGGAGAAAAGAGAAGGGATTTCCCACAATATGGAGGAAAAACAATCTCCCTAGGATGCCAAAAAATGTCAAGCAGCAGTAGTGATCTAGGTGGATCCAAACACATGTAGAAGTCCAAGAGGACTCAAGAAGGGTCAAAAATCAAATTGTTTGGATTGTCCTCAAACTAGGTTCATGTTGAATATCTCGTCGTCGTGATCGCAGTGGTGCGAATGTTTCGTTAAATCGAGTCCGTATGCGAAAGTTAGGAGCAGTCAAAGTTTAGGGTTGACTTGGGTGACTGGGTAGGCTTAAGGAGGCAGCAATTTGGACAAAACTCGGCCACCGGATTCCGGCCAACCTGGGCCAGATTCCAGGCAAATTTGTGGCCTATTTAAATTGACTCCTTCGGTCAATTTTTTGATTTTTCAAAAATGACCATGGATTTATTATAAATACAAAAAAAAAATTATGGGTCGATGGGCCATGACCCCCGCTGGCCCTCCCACAATTAGCGTAACCAAAACATTTAATTAGGGCTGGGCAGCCATGACCCCGCCACCCCCGAAGCCCGCTCAACAAACTTTACATTAATGGTGGGGGCATCGGCTGTCAACCTCGCCGCCCTCTCCACTTCCCATATACACAACAAATGCCGACGGGAAAAGGGGCGCGACCACCAAAATAGTGGACCCGCCGCCCCACAGTTTAAAACAATAAACCAACAATGTATTTAAAATTGGAGGGGCGGGGTTTGATCACCCGACCCCTCCTCAACGAAATTTTTAATTTAGACATTGCGCCCAACAACCCTCATTGGGTAATCTGCCCACCAAGAGATATATCAACGCTTTTTCACAGTGCGCCAGGAGGAGGCCAAGAACGGGCACAAATTTCTATGTAGGTGGAACTTTGAGTAGTGCAGAGAGGGGACCGGAACCATGATCTAAGCAATTTATCAAGGGGGGCTAGATTTTCATTTTGTCACTTTTCGACAAATTTTATATGGTTTCAGCATTTCTTGACAGCACGAACTCAATGGTGTTGTCTGTTTCTCCACATAGATCTACAATTTTTGAGCTTCTTCAATTTTGGAGGTATAAGGTCATCATTTGACTTTTGATGTACTTTCATTATTTTGTCATCTAATGAAAACAGGGTGTCCCCACTAATTCGAGCAGGGCCCGAAGACGTACTCCCTCCTGGATGAACTCTGATATCAATCCTGTGTCTTCTATGCATGACTTTCTATTCTTCTCTCCCTCTTCTTTTATGCACTTGTAATTTCATGGTTGAATGCAAGCTTAATATGTAATTCTTTAATGCATCACAAGGAAAAGATTTTTGGGATCAAGTAGAGGGAAATGAAAAAAGGGATATGTTTCTTGCGAGAATGAGGTATTTCATACTCAATTTATAGATTTACACATGTTTCCATTGATTGTTTGAATTGTATTTTTTAGTTTTTAGTTTCAAAATTATAAAAGAAGAAATTAGGGTTTATTGTTGGACATTGGATAAACCAACACTCCCCATGTGTTTCGCGACATGGAATAACCGTCTCTCGTGGATCCTTATCTCTAGCGATGTGATCGTTGACTAAAACCTGTGGGTTTTAGTCTAACGAAAATTGTGATTCCCAACAAGTGGTATCTGAGTGTATATCACAAGTTCGATACACACTCGGCTTGCGTTGGGGGGGAGATTGTTGGACATTGGATAAACCAACGCTCCCCATGTGTTTTGCGATATGGAATAACTGCCTCTAGTGGATCCTTATCTCTGGCGATGCAATCGTTGACTAGAACCTATGGGTTTTGGTCTAATTACAATCTGTGATCCCCAACATTTTTTTTATTTTTTTATTTCTAATTTTAAATAATAATAATAATAAAATATTATACATATATAGGACATGACTGTGAGAAAATGAAAGAGGCAATGAATTCTATATTGTGGGTAGAAGCAGTGAATAAACTAGAAGGTATGGACTTGTCCATGTTTTCCAAATATGTGGAAGAACGTACTAAAGATGCTAAAATAGACCAACCAAAGCAATCCTATCAAAGCGAATCGATTGATTCCCCATCAACTCCTAGATCAAGCAAAAGATATAGCAAAAATTCAATCACAATAACCTCTAACAATGCAGAACAAGGAATAGAGATGTCAAATGTCCCACCCACTCCAAGGACACAGATTTCTTCCACCGCTAGTATAGGTACTTATGCATCTTACATTGGTACATACAAAACCTAGGTAGAATATGATGTTGTGTCTGGGGATATAAAAATGACAGATGTTGGGAAATTATTTAATTTTAGATTGAAGGAATCATGCCTTCAACACTTCAAAGAGAATCTACATCTTCCATTATCGAAGATACCCATGCACCTTCAAAAGGCAGCCATTCATAACATGCAAACATAATTTGGGATAGGTCGATCAGTAAAGAAAGCAAAAAAACAAATGACTCAAAACTGCAAGAGGTTTCGTTGCAACCAAATAAAAAACATAAAACAAATTCCTCTTGAGCTAAGGAAAGAGCTTGTGAAAGCATATGATAGAGCAGATGCACGAAGGAAGTTCGACAAAGAGAGCATACAGGTATTTAAATTTGGTCATAATATTATTTCAAATTCATTAAATGAATTTTATATTTTACTGGTGCATAATGAAATTGAATTACTATATGTTTCAAGACAAGGCCTCAAAGCCAGGCTTGTCAAATATCGTGCCACACATCACAATGACCAAATAAGTTTAGAAGTCTTAGCATGGAAATTTGTAAGTATATTTGATATATGAAATTATATTTTTTTATTTTATTTTTAGTTGTACAAAAAAGTAAATGATTGGATATTAATTACTTTAACTTGTCCATCTGCCATGTTTTAACAGGAGTAATAATATGGCCATTATCCACCACAATCGTAGTTCGATATGATATAAGACGAAAAGTGGTTTGATTTTGTTATTTGGATGGAGAATAAGCTATCATTAGTTGACTTTCAATAGCTTATTTGGATATTGTTATTTCAATATGTCAATTTGCATTTCTTGTGTTGAGTTGTTTATTTATGTGTAGCTCGAGTTCTTTATTTCTCCCACCAGTCATAGCACCCTTATAAATCACCAACCTCTCACTAGGATCAATTCCTTAGAAATTAATATCCAATCATGGATTTATCAAGTCCTTTTTCAAAAACCCTAGGCCAAAGGAGGGATTCAATACCATGTAATACATAACTCGTAGACAACAAAATAGATTACTTGGGATTGATTATAGATGCTTGGGTTGAGAGCACATTACATGGGATTGATTATGGACCCAAGATACATGTGTTGATGAGCATGGGATGATGGTCTTGGAAAGCAAGAAGCCTTGTGATGAAGATCACTTGACACTTGCAACCCATGCTTAGAGAGTGAACCACCTGAGGATTGGTCTCTTGACATGTATACCTTGGAGAGAGAGCACTTCACTTGGAGACCTTATCTTGTGCATTAAATTAAACTTCTTGTGTAATTAGTCCACTTTACCAATGTTTTCCTCCCTCACCTACTCTATATAGAGGGAAGAGAATGCCTTTGTCTGCACTATACTCTGTATTCCATCTATCTAGTTGTCATGGAGAGTTCTTAGTGCTTGTGTGATGCAATAGAGGAAGACCTAGAGTTTGTGATGTAAACCCTAGAGAAGAAATGAATGTGAATGCTAGAACTAAGGATGATCTTAAGTCTTAACACTTGTCTTAGAAATTATTTTCCATATGGTAGGATGAAGGGTGTATTCAGGTCTAAAACAATTTGTAGTGATATATATATTGAAAGAATTAAGCATATATGTAGGGACATGGCTATTAGAATAGGAACATTTACGATGTAGGCTTGTGTTGGAGCCTATTTGAACTTTGAAGGCCTAGTTTGAAAGAAAGGACTTGAAACTCTATAGGACACTTCCATTTCTATTCCTATGGGGAGTATGGTTAGCACACAACTTGGTGATTTTTCAAAACACAATTCTTCCTACATTCTAGACTACAATACAAGTCTTCTTATTATTCCATCTCTATCAGACCCTTATTAATCCTAAAACAATCAGACAAGTGGGGCAGGTGAACATAGACCTCTAGATGCAATGTGAACTAGTTTTTGGATAAATTAATGAATAAATTCAACTGGCCTACTTAATTGTGATTACAACCTTTAAAATTGACATTGTAGTATGGAGAAAAGAACATAGATAAATTCAAGGTTCAAAGCATAGGTATAAACAAAATACTATGCATTAGATCTACAACAAAGAGCATGAAATGAAAGAAAATAAGATGCAAAGACTGCAGAGTGCTTCATTAAGGTTTCTTAAATAAAATTCATAGGTATCTCAACTTCACACAACATTTATAAATCTATTAATGAAATAAACTAGCAACTTTATTACACATGTCTCAGAAGAAGAATAACACAAATGAAAAGTTACTAAGAAACACCTCTTTGGCTACCGACTTTCAAGCTTTGAAAAGCAAGATGAAATGGCTTGTTGTTACAATATCTATTGTTACAACATTTGTTATGGCATATATTGTTACAACATCCCTTGTTACAACATTTTCTTTTCAATCTATTGTTACCTATGTTTGTGCTTCTCATTTTGTTTTCTTGATCCCAGAAATGCTGGTGTAGTGTTGGGTGACAGAAACACCTCTTTGGTTGCGCACTTTCAAGCTTTGACAAGCAATATGAAATGGAATTCTACCCTCTCAATTATTACAAAATTTTTCATTACAATATATGTTGTTACAACATCTATTGTTACCGCATTCAATGTAATGGTCATTGTTTCAATAGTTTCAATAGTAACAGTTGTTATAGAATCAACTTTTATAGTAGTTTCAACATTTTCAACAGTAATGAGTTGATGAGCCTCATTATTGCAACAATAATGTTGCAACTCCCAAGGCTATCAATTTTAATTATCAACCCGGGGTTCGTACAAACTTAAGAGGTATTGGCACTATGTGTGCAGTATACAATGTGTCCTTCCTTTGTTGTCATGATGTAACAGAGTGCATGTGCTGAAGTCAAATCCTAAACTAATTGCATAAAATGAAATGCTCGAAATGGAACCTTAACCTATTGCAAGAAAGAAAGTACAAGGAAGGATAATGAAATCAAATGCTAAAACACACCATTTTCTAATTATCTCCTAAGAGGCTTTCTTCAAAATAATGCTAAGTTAACATGTATGCAGTCCTACTGTCCTAAGCATGCAGATTCAAACCATCAAACCTTCTACTGTTGTGCATGTAAATGAATAAAATAAATTTGTTTTTCTTTTTGTCTTTTTGTCTTGACGAAAATGAGGTGGCAGTATGTAATTTGACTATGGTTTAACTTTGTAACCAATCAGCTGCGCACAAACAGATTATGTATGTGGATTTTCACCTTGAGGGTCCCACTTATTTGACCAATCACTATCAGTCCCTCGTTGACTTCTCCTTTTATCAAGCGCTTCAATTCGCACCATTGATCTCACTTCTCCAGATCCAACAGATATCACATCGTCCGCTCACCAACTAACTCGGACGATTTCCACCATCGATGTGACTCGTCCAATCGATCGAACGAATGTCAAGCAATCTCACGTGAAATCTTGCACGACTGATATTAGGTCGAGAGTGCACGAGAAAAGTGGTTTTCCCATGCTATGTGTTGCTCACTAAGGTTAATCACGTGAATTTTAGGAATACCGTTTACAGCCTTTAGGGCACACAAGATATCGCTTCCCACTTATCAATACCACCCACGTGCTTAATTCATACTTTTAATAAAGGCACTTAAGGAAAGGTTTAGCGCTTAAACTTAGTATTAACGTTTAACACTAATTGACTGTGATTTATAAATAAAATGTATGAATAGAGAAAAATACCTGACTAGGGTCCAGAATGCCGATACACAGTCATAAGAGAATTTCTGCACCAGAACAATGCGTCCACACCACACTTCAATCAATTATTCAACAAAATGGAAATTACAAAGTCTTGGCCCTCTCAGCTCCATTACAACAGCTTGTCTGACCTCTAATTCAATCTCAAACCCTATCTCTGTCCCAACTCTCGCTTACTCACTCTATTCTCGATAATCTCTTTGTCATTACATTCTTTCCTCTTTTATGAATCAAATCCTATCCTAACTGCATCGACAACTCAATCTCTATTTTTATCACTCAACCATTAAATCCCTATTCTCAAGCTCTGATACACATCTATACTAACACTCATCTCTTAGTCTAAAAATAATACAATGATCTAATTATTACAATAATTAAAGCAAAGATAAATTTTAGAGATCTAGCAATCTAGATTTGGGAATAAGAAGACTAATCCAAGCAACTCAATGATTATTATGAACTTCCAAATCTTTTCCAACGATGAAATAATTATTGTGATCCTGCAAAAGAACTTACATCAACCATTTAACTCAATCCTACAAAAAGAAATCATTAATTCTAAATGCAGAAATAGAAAGAAATAAAAACAAGAGATGCATGCGAATAAGCAATGAAAACAAAGAAATAAAATGATACAAAAGGGCTTCGAGGCTCCTGGGATGGCCAAGCCCAAGGAAACTCAGAGACCTATGGAGGAGAGCAAGATTTAGATGCTGAACATGACACCAATATTCATTATTTACATCTAAAGGATTACATCCCTGCAAGAAAATACAATGGGATTGCAAAAATACAAGCTCTCTCCACAATAACATTAACGAAAAACTCTTCCCTAGAGGAAAATTCGACTTGTTACTTATAAAAAATGATTAATATTCATTCCCCATGAATGGAGGAAACTTTCCCCACCAAAATCCCTTGATTAGTGGATCTAATCCCCAATACTAGGAATTTGCATTAAATGGCAGGAACAGATTCCTAGATTTTCTCAATCATTCCCTAGAGGCAAATTGGACTTGGTACTTATACAAAATGATTAAGAATCATTCCCCATGGATGGAGGAAGCTTTCCCCATTGAAATCCCTTGATTAGTGGATCTACTCCTTTGATTGGTGGATCTGCTCCCTTGATTAGTGGAACACATTTCTAGATTTTCTCAATCATTGGAGCTCCACAATTTGTGCCATAATTCCATAATATATTTTTGACTTATTATTTATTATTGATCCTCCAGTGGTAGGGAATAAGTCCCTAAATTATCTCTTCCTCCAACTCTTCATAATCTGCCCAATACTCTCATAATATTCCACAAAAAATAAATAATATTAGGCACAAATATTCAATTATTCATAAACCTTCCTAATGAATATATTAAAGTTAAAAATAAATTATCTAATGCAAAAAGAGAGGTTTAATGTGCTAAAGGATGGTCATATGCCTTAATTTATGTTTTAAATTAGAGGCATGGGCCTTAATTTATGTCTAATTTAGAGGCCCATCATTCCCCCTGCTGAAAGTGTTGCTCATCCTCTGAGCAACTTAGTGACCTCATTGTGCCTAATCCATGGTCGTGGCGGCCTCTCTCTTGTGCATTAAGAATCTTTGGTTGCAAGCTCTGCAAGGACAAGCCCAAAAAACATATTTGTGCAAAGAAAAATCCTTGTTTCTTGAGACCATTAGTTTTCCTTCTTCCCCTTATTCAAGATGGTTTTTTTTTTTTTTTATCAGTTTGGCAAGGTCTTCCATATCCTTATCAATATTATGCTACCTTGTTCCACCATTTATTTTCCTTAGGACCGCCTCCTGTAGGATTTCTGGGTCACTGTAATTCCTACAGGATCATCCTGTAGAAAACATAGTCCCTTTGTAAACTGAAGTAAAGGAGTGGAAAAAATGACATAAATGGTGGAGGAATGAATGGTAATGAGTAGTAAAATAAAATTTTTAGTGAAAGGGGTCTCTTTGTGATCCTCCTTTGCTGTTTGACCATCCTTCTTGCTGACCTACAAATGGAAATTTCATGAAAATGGAGAGGATGCCCTCTTTATTTTTTTTCTTTTAAGAATGTGGATGAATGATGAGTAGATAGTGAATATGAAGTGGATGAAGGGCTTGGAGTGTGGTCATGACCTTTTCCTTTGCAAAAATTTCTTCTTTTAACTGTTGTCTTCATTCCTTGAAATCATCACCCTTCATAATTTGACTTTTTAACATTGCATGAGCCGAGGGGTGAGTTGCAATCAACTAGTTGAAGGCGGCTGAGACTGTTGACCAATCCTTAGCTTATAAAACCTCATCTCTCATGCATTGACAACAAATTTCTAACTATAATATGCTCAAGAGAAGAGGTCAAGAATATTTCATACCTATACCTACCTCATGGTTGTTGGAGAGACATGGATGTTGTTGCTAAGTTGATGCTGATGTGCACGTGTTGGATGGTGATGCTGATGATCTTGATGCTGCTGCTAAATTCTGGAGGAGCTTCTTTGACCTCTGGATCTCCTTTAAAACTACTCACTGCCAATCCTGTAGGTGTTGTTCTGTGTCTTGTAGGTTTACAAGACAGTGACTTGTTTTGTCCATACTCTCAAACAATAGACTAGATTGAGCTGAAACGTTTTGAGCATGTTGCCATCATCATTATGCACCTCCACATAGAAATATTTTGGTCAATGGATGCAGAGATCTCGAGAAAAACTAAAAATGGCTTAAAGTGATGGAGGCCGATTTCTTGGAAACTGTGCACTTGAATTTGTTGAAATTGCTTGGACATGTTACCATCATCCATATGCATCTCCTCGTGAAACAAATTTTTAAATGGATGCATGGATATTGAGAAAATGCAAAAATGGCTGAAGGTGATGGAGGCCAATTTCTTGGAAACCGTGCACTGGAATTTGCTGAAACTGCTTGAGAATGTTACCACCATCCATATGCATCTCCCCCTGAAATAGCTTGGAAAATGGATGCATGGTTTTCAAGTTATGGAAAAAACAAATTTCTGCTCTATGTATTTTTTTATCCTGTAGTAAAACAGAGCATCCTGTAGTTTTTTAGGACATCAAGAAAATTGAATGGTAGAAGATTAAGAATGATGGATGGATGGTGGAAATAGATGAGGGTGATGGATTGGCACGGCCTTGGCCTTGTTGGAGCATTTAAGCGAAGTAGGAGAAAGTCACAATTTGACTTCTTTTGACTAGGCTTGACCAATTTTCCTTTTGGTACCAACTTGTTCTTGTTGCTTGCAGATGTTGGAGAGTACATGCATTTATCAAAGAGATGCATGGAGCAAGGATTTCTTTTTTTTTTCTCTTTTTTCTTCTAGGCCTACTAGCCGCCTCAATGAGGTTTTCAACTAGTAGGTCTGCCTAGGCACCTCAAAGGGAGTTTTCACCTAGGATCTTTTATTTTTTCTCTTTTTTTTTTTTTTCCCAACCCATTGACCGCCTCCTGGCAGATTTTCAATCAATGACCAATCTTAGGTGTCTCAAAGGAGATTTTTCACCTCAGATTTTTTTTTTTTTTTTGTTTTTTTTTTTTTTTTTTTTTTTTTTTTTTACCGTACCCTACTTGAAAAGCAAAATCACTTTCAAGTATAAGAATACTTCCAATGGAGCCATGTGCACATCAAGATGACAGACAAAATGATGTGGAGGTTTGAAACGTATGCTTTGACATGTACCTGGATTTCAGAGACCAAATGATTTGAGTTTGAAAGGATCAAGCATAGTTGAGGAAGAGAGTGATAATGCAACTTAGTGATTGTCTGGAACCATATTTCAATATAGTTGTGATGTCCCTGGTCCTTTTTCTAATTTGGATCATTCTTCATGTCTTCTTCTACCATGACCTTCAAATCTTTTTCTTTTTGCTGATTGTTCTCTTGAATACATCAAGGATTTGATGGTAACTGTTATCACCAAAATAGGACCCCGATAGGCCGCTGATCAGACTATCTCGGTGTAACTATTTCAAACCAATCTTTTGGATGAGGCTTATCCTCCTCAACCTGAGAGGGCTCTCTCAAGGGTTAATGATATTGATTAATGATAATATAGATGGCTAACTCTATCTTGGTTTTGTGTGTTTGTAGGTTGAAAAGATGAAGGCTTGCTACCATTGGGCTATGGAGTCAACAAGTCAATAAATTTAGTGGAAAGGTTTCTTGACATGAAAGATGAGACAAATAAGGTTCTTAAACAAAGACAATTCACTCAATAACATAGGTCAAAAGAGTCATTCCATTACTAAAGGAAGTCAAAGCATAGGGTTATGAATTTTGAGTAATAGTAATGAAATCTACTACTGATGGTCCAAAGGTGGTTTACTCACAAGATTATGAAAAAACACAGTCATCTCATTATTAAAGGAAGTCAGAGAATAAGATTATGAATTCTGAGTAATAGCAATGAGATCTACTGCTCAACACAATCACTCCATTACTAAAAGAAATCAGAGCACATGGTAGTGAATTTTGAATACTAGCAATGTAATCTAGTGCTGGTGGTTAAAAAAAAAACACAGTCATCTTATTGTTAAAGGAAGTCAGAGCATTAGATTATGAATTCTGAGTATTAACAATAAGATCTACTGCAAGTGGAGAGAGGGGTTTTAAGGAAGTCCAAAGGAGACAAAAACCGCGTATTGAGGGACAAAGAGGGCATCCAAAAGGAAAGAACATCCCTGTGGAAAATCAGAATAAATTCCAGGTCCTCCAAGATGAGGAAGAGGAGACAGAAGAAGGTAAACAGGAAGAAGGGGTTACGGAAAACGTCCTGATGGAAATCATATCGGAAACCTCAGGCAAAAATACCAGTCAGACCAAAGAAACCGAAGTTGAAATGGGTGAACGCCAGGGAACAACAGAAGAACAGCTAACGCAAGGAACAAACAAGCAAAAGGAGAATGGGACCGAAGAAGAACGGATAATGAAGAAACTTCTACAAGAGTGGAAGAACTTAGATGAGCAATTCATTCCAGAATCCCAAAAGCAACAATACAAGGAGGCATTCCAAAAATATAAGGAGAAGAAGGGAGGTATGACAGAGATCAGACCGGACCAATCAGGAACGCCAGGATCTCAAAACATAGGAATGGACGGAAATGGCAAAGGAGGAAGGAAACGAGGAAGGAAACCTTTGAATGAGACGATCCAAGTAGTAGGGGAAACTCTAGTTAACTCAGGAAGAGTGATACCTCTGTCAGAGGTATTTCAACAACCCTCAAAAAAGTTTTAAATGATTATTACAAGCTGGAACATAAGGGGACTTAATAGTAAGGGCAAGCAGAGATATCTGAAGGAGAGACTGAGGAAGGACAAACCGAGTATAATGATGATTCAGGAAACAAAAATGAATCACCAACAGATACAAGAAATTTTGGAAAAGTCACGATCAAAGTATGAAGTAATGGCTCAGGACGCGGATGGGTCAACTGGCGGTTTAGCGATTTTATGGAATACAGAGGAGGTTATTTTTGAAAATTGGATTAGCCTCCCCAGAATTCTATCCGGAGTGTTTAGGTTGGCAGGAACGAGGGAAAGAATCCTCATTTCTGGGGTTTATGGTCCTCACTTACCCAGGGAACGAAAAGATTTTCTAAGGAATATACAGGCAGTAAGAAGAATAATCCCGGATAATCGATGGATAGTTGGCGGAGATTTTAATTTGATCCGTGAGCTAGGAGAAAAACGAGGAGGCATCAGGAGATAGGACCAAAGTATGGAGGATTTTAATGAGCTCATAACAAATCTAATATTAGTGGATACCCCAACAACAAATGGTGTGTTCACCTGGAATAACAGGAGAGGTGGAAAGAACCAGATAGCATCCAAGCTGGATAGGTTCCTCCTATCCGAACAAATTATGAATAGAGATGTTTTTATAGAGGCAAAAATCCTCCCGGGCTTAGGCTCAGATCACTGGCCGATATGTTTAGAAATTGACATAAAGAAAATCAAAGGATAGAAACCTTTCCGATTTGAGGCCTTTTGGCTCAGAAATCCGGATTTTCTTTATAAAATGGAAGAATGGTGGACTCAGAGTCAAGTCAGAGGGCAAGGTAACATGCATACATTCCAATTAAAGCTCATGGAATTAAAAAAAAAAATTAGAAAGTGGAATAAGGACGAATTTGGGAATATCATGGAAGATAAACAAAAACTTGAAAAGGAAATGGAGGATATCCAGCAGCAAATTATCCTGGAAGGAAGGGATGAAGAAAGGAGCAAAGACGAGGGTAGAATAATAAGCCAGTTGGAAGAAAGAATTAAACAGGAGGAGATCCTGTGGAGGCAAAAGTCAAGAATCAACTAGTTGCGGGAAGGTGAGAGAAATACAAAATTCTTTCATCAAGCAGTGATTCAAAACAGACAACGAAACCGGATCTGCTCAATAAAAAATGAAGCAGGAGAGTGGGTAATAGAACAAGAAGGAATAGAGCAAGTTCTGGTGGAATACCATAAGGGGATCCTCACCGAGACTTAGGATGACAGAGGTGAAGCAATAAAACAAATATGCAAGGAAATTCCAAAATTAATCATAGCAGAACAAAACAAGGCCCTTCTGCGAGCAGCTACAATAGATGAGGTCGAGGAGGTGGTCATGAACATGAAAAGAGGAAAAGCACCGGGACCAGATGGCTTTACAGCAGAATTTTATCAAGCAGGATGGAGTTTCCTGAGGCAGGAAATCTTGGAAGCTGTTGAAGAATCTCGCCTGAAGCAAAGAATGTGGTCAGGTATTAACTCAACCTTTTGAACTCTGATTCCTAAAAGTAATAATTCTGAGGAAGCTCAAGGATTCCGACCAATAGCCTTGTGTAACGTTATTTACAAGATCATTGCTACTCTGATAGCAAAAAGGTTGAAACCGCTTCTCCCGAGCATCATCTCCCCAGAGCAAACGGGTTTTGTTGAAGGACGACAAATACTCGATGGTTTAGTGGTTGCCCAGGAGATGATACATTCACTAAACCAAAACAAGCAGAAAGGAATGATGATAAAACTAGACCTCTCAAAGGCCTATGATCGTTTGAGCTGGAGATACCTCTGTGCGGTGTTGGAAGCGTATGGTTTTGAAAAGAGATGGATTGAATGGATATTTAGTATGATCTCAACCCCAATTTTCTCAATTCTGGTCAATGGCAATCCAACAAGGACATTTAACGCCTCAAGGGGTATAAGGCAATGCGATCCAATATCACCCTTCCTCTTTATTTTAGCAGCAGAAGGACTCGGGAGAATTATTAAAAGAGAGAATAGGAGAAATAAGATCAGAGGATTAAAGCCCTGGGGTAACAATCTAGCTATAACTCATCAACAATTTGTTGATGACATAATGCTATTTGGGGAAGTTAGTATCAGAGAGGTAAGGGTAATCAAGGAGGTCTTGGATTTATTCACGGAAGCTTCCGGAATGGAGATTAACAAGGAAAAATCGTGCACATTTATTTTCAACACTCCGGAGGCCATCAAAGCCCATCTCACCAGAACACTGGGCTTCAGACAAGGGGAATTACCTACCAAATATCTAGGCAATCAGCTGGACATACATCCAACCCGTATGAAAAATTGGCAGGAAGTCATTGATAAAATCAAAAGGAGGCTAACAAACTGGTCCTTCATATCTCTGAATATCGCTAGTCGAATAGTCTTGCTAAAGTCTGTCCTTCAGTCAATACCAGTTTACCCGCTGTCTATCAGAGCAGCTTTGAAAGGCGTCTGCGCAAAATTAAGGGAGATATTTGGAAAGTTTATCTGGGGAGGACCGAAACAGCAAAGAAAATGGGCCCTTGTTTCTTGGGAAAATTTGATTCAAAGGAAGGAAGAGGGAGGTTTGGGGGTGAGAGATCCGAAAATTCTCAACAAAGTTTTAGGCACAAAATTATGGTGGAGATGGCTACAAGGCGGAACAGATGCATGGAAGAAAATATGGGAATATAAATATAATATGCCGGAACTAACAGCAGATAAATTGAGAATAGAAGAAAGCCCAAAAGTGTCATCAATATGGAATTTAGCAAGTCAGAATAGAGATATGATTAACCAGTATGCCTTTTGGGAAATCCGAGGAGGAACTAATGCAAAATTCTGGGAGGATGGATGGTAGCAAAAAGGCAAAATGCAAGAGATACAAACCCTTCAAGAGATTCAACAGAGAGCACAAAGGCCAGGGATGGAAGATGTAAGGGACTACTGGGTGGATGAAGAAAACAGGGGTATATGGAGGACATGGA
This sequence comes from Pinus taeda, assembly GCA_000404065.3. Taxonomy (NCBI): domain Eukaryota; kingdom Viridiplantae; phylum Streptophyta; class Pinopsida; order Pinales; family Pinaceae; genus Pinus; species Pinus taeda. The sequence continues at coordinate 152,786 of APFE031014231.1, forward strand.
GAAAACCAGGAGAATGGTGTGAAAATATAAACACAGAGGTAGAGGGTATTTACCTAAAAGAAATGGACCTCAGAAAGATAAAAAACAGGGCAGGGGAGGACATCCTAAGATGGGGCAGAGCAATGAAAGGGGTGTTCACAGTAAAAGAAGCCTACTACCTGACAACAAGGCAAAATCAGGAAGAAGGAGGTCAAGACTGGAGAAAGATTTGGGAAGGAAAATGGTGGCCAAAAATCACAATCTTCGCCTGGTTGGTCAGCAAAGGAAAGATCCTAACCTGGGATAAAATCATAAAGAAAGGTTACCAAGGACCGTCAAGATGTAGCCTCTGCAACAGTGAAGTAGAAAATCAAGAACACCTTTTAAATAAGTGCCCTTATGCAAAAAGCGTCTGGGAGAAGCTCAGATTACTTTTTGGGAGAACAATGAGAGACCCTAATAATATTCGTAACACCATAGTTCAATGGGGTCTGGGTCAATTCCACAGCAGAGTTGTTAGAAGAATATGGAACCTATTGGTGGGCTTTGTGATCTGGTTTATATGGAAGGAGCGTAACAGAAGAATATTCAGGGGGCAAAGCAGTAGACTAGAAAAAGTTTGGGAGGAGGTAAGCAAATCAATCAAAGAAACTGTTCTCTCAGATAATTGGGACGAGGAAGATTGGAAGATGGATCAAACTGAAGGAAGAATAGCCTCAATGCTGAACTTAGAATTTAGTATGATCTACCCCAGAAAAGAGAGGAAAAGCAATCCCCAAGTTCAAAGTCCCAACCAATTCAGATACCCAGGGATACACTCCATCAAATTGAATTTCGATGGAGCGTCGAAAGGGAACCCAGGCCCGGCAGGTCTAGGAGGAATTTTCCGTGATGGACAAGGAAAAACCAGATGGGTTTATGCAGAGTGGGGAGGCGAGATGACGAACAATGAAGCTGAACTCTGGGCAATCCATCAGGGCCTGAGAATAGCAGTCAGAAATAGATATATGAACTTGGAAACTGAAGGGGACTCGCAGATCACGATTGGGATGCTGCGGAAACTCAAGGATGGGCAGAGATGGGATAAAGTAGCCAAAAGCTGGAGGACAACAGCCATTATCAAAGACATAGAGGAATTACTAAACAGGATTGATTACAAGATAATCAACCATGTCCGACGAAATGGAAACAAGGCTGCGGATTTCCTGGCAAATTGGGGAAGCAAAGAAGCAAACAGTAGCCTGGACAAAAGTTGGCCCTCCTTAGAAAGGGATCACAGTTGGGAAGGCCTCAAAACAATAATAAACCAAGACCATAATGAAGCATCAACGGCAGGTAATAGAGAAAATTGAGCACCCGATCGGGTTGCATGACGTGGAGAGGAGAGGAATTATGATACAGCAACGCACGGATCAGGCGGAAGCAGGCAGATCTCAAGGCATTATTGCCACAGGTGAATGGTGCGATGGGAAGGGTAGTGGAGATGCTCAGCAAGACGGTGGACAGGACAGGAGGACAGAGACGAGGCTGGGGAATGATGGCACGGGGTTCGGGAACAGCTCACAGCGCCAAACCATAAGTAGAAATGACATGCAGAGAAGGATAGCGAGGGAAGGGTGGCGAGCTAAACAGAGAAAGAAAGATCGCAGAGCAATCCGATATGGGTGTACAGGTCGTCGCCATAGCACGAAAAGACCTGCGAACGGAAGAGGGAGGTGAGATCCGTAGCAGAAGAGAGAATATGGAAGCAGAGGGCAGCCGGAAAGTCCAACGCTGGATGCGTAGCAGTGGAGTTGAGGACGAGCAGGGCAGGCGCGAAGCGGACAGAAAAGGTAAGCGGAAGATGGAGGATGAGATGCAGCAGGGCATCCTAGTGTTCGATATTTCGGAAGGGGAGAGTGAAGACTTGGAGGCGGGCCGGGAGGATTATGCGTAGGAGGAAAGGAGGAACAGACGGAACAAGACAGCAATCAGGCATGATGAAGAGGAAGGAGGCAGCTCGACGAAGGTCGCAGGAAGAGGCAGGGGAGGTTACAGAAGAGGGAGAGGACTCAGAGGAAGGGGCATCCGATGGGGGAAGGATTTGATGGCAGGCCGCTGCAGACGGGGACGTCAGTGCAGCCCCAGCCCGGGCGAGGAAGCAGAGACAACGATGGGAGATGGGAACCGACGGACCAGGTAGACCATAGGAAACAAAGTTAGGATTGCAGAGAGGGAGTACAGGGAGAAATCCAATCCAAAAATCAAAAGAATTATGGAGCATTGGGAGGAAGAAGCCATCCAGGCCCAGTCAGAGGATGAGATGGAAGAATGAATTACCCTCATGCCTGATCCAAGACATACCAGAGGAAGAATGACGCTCTACAAGCAGTCTCTACACTTGTACTGGGTTATGAAGAGGCTCATGGCTAAAGCCTTGGAACAGGTAGCAATGGAAATGGCTGAGATGTCCCAGGGAATCCCGAATTTGAAGAAGGAATTGAAGAACATAGTAATAACTCTGCTTAAGCAAGATAAAAGGCTGGAGGACCTGCAACAACAACTGGAGGCAAGCGGGGTGCTGGTCAAGAAAGAGAAAAATCAGAAAGCAAATCTAGAGGATCAGTGATCAAAGGCATGTCCATGATGAATTTAGGAACTGTTTATTTTTGTATCTGTTTTAGCCATGCAAAACTTTTATGTTTATATATATATGCAGATGTATGTAGGTAGTAATAGGGAGATAGATAAAGTGTATAAGGCATGGAAAAACAAGCTAAAAACATTCTATTTTTGGGCAGCTGTGAAAAACTATCGGTGGTCAATAAACCCGGTTTCCCTTCGGGGCGGGGTGAGACCACCCTAACTCTGTAATGTTTCCTTTTTGATTAATAGAATATGGTACCACTCAGCTTACAAAAAAAAAATAAGATCTACTGCAAGTAATTAAAATAACATATAGATCAAGAAAGGATTAAACTCTATCTAAACTCAGTTTTGTTCAAGAAAACCTCTCTGCATTACTGATTGTATTCCTTCACATGAAGCAGCAGCTGGGCCAAAAATTCTCCAACCCCCTTGTCATTCAACCTATTGCTTCATATATAGCATTTACAATATGGATTCCCTCATCCCTAATCAAGATAATTTGAATTTTCTATGAGTGACACCTATTCTAACCATAAAACAAACTATTAAATACAAATGACAACTAACTAGTAGTCCTAGAGTCCTAATACAATAAGGAGTACAACTCCTTGTTATGACTAAACCACCTTCACTAAACATTGAATGCATTCTTTGATAGCTGCAACCTCATGAGGTCAAATTTGATGAAGCCTCCCACGTTGTCACCTTACTGCTGATGATAAACCCTAGAAATTAGGGAACATGTTTCCCTGTTTTTAGGTTTAGGATCCTTGAAAGTTGGAACATGGGATAGATCATTTATCTTCTCATCCATGAAATATTTTATGAAATTGAAGGAGTTTTTTGTAGTCCATGCTGTCTAGAACAAAAACTTCTCTTGGTTTTTTAAAACACTTCTCCAGCTGTCCAGACTCTGTCTTTGCAAAACACGTGTAAAACAGGAAAAATCTGTTGTCTGAAATTAGGGTTTCAAAGAAAGCTTAGTATCTCCCAACTGCTAACACTTATGAAGAAAGTGAGATAGGTTATTGTATCTGGAGAGTTGATGAAGATAAAGCTCCTTCAGAATTCTAAAACACCTTTTCCTGTGACCAGAAACTGATCTTGAAAATGACTGCTAAAACCAGAAGATAAAGCTTGACTTTCAGTAGTTTTGTAGTGCAATTCTAACCATAAATTTATCTCACCTCATAATGAATTTGAAGAAACTGAAAGAGGTTTTTGTACTTTATGTTAGGAAGAAAAGCCTCTTTCAGTTTTCAAAATTGAGTTCTCAGCTGCTCAGGAACCCTTCTGGAAGTTCACTAGTAAAAGCAGAAAACATAGTATTTTATGCTAAAACATGCTTTTTCAGGGGTTTCGTAGCGCGCTACGAAAAATCCTAGTTCAATGATTTCGCAACGAAAAATAGGTTTTTTACACTGTCTGCACTACAAAAACGTGGATTCGTAGCTAATTTCAAAACTTCTTCAAAATGATGTGAGATATGACTTCTAAACACATGGTGAGGCTTCTAGGACATGGAATGAGGCTATCAAACTTTATTTGGAAAAAAGATATGACCTTAAAAGACTTCTAACCCTATGACCTAACCCTTAAAGCATGAAATGACCTAGAAACCCTTTAACACCATGACTAGAAGAAGGGTTTGTAAATGAGAATGACACTATTAAAGGGTCTCTAGGTCATTTCATGCTTTAAGGGTTAGGTCATAGGGTTAGAAGTCTTTTAAGGTCATATCTCTTTTCCAAATAAAGTTTGATAGCCTCATTCCATGTCCCAGAAGCCTCACCATGTGTTTAGAAGTCATATCTCACATCATTTTGAAGAAATTTTGAAATTAGCTACGGTTCCACGTTTTCGTAGTGTAGACAGTGTAAAAACCCTGTTTTGCGCTACAAAATCACTGAACTAGGAGTTTTCGTAGCGCGATACGAAACCCTTGAAAAAAACTGTTTCAGCATAAAATACTCTGTTTTCTGCTTTTAGTAGTCAACTTCCAGAAGGGTTCCTGGGCTGCTCAGAACTCAATTTTGAAAACTGAAAGAGGCTTTTGTTCCTAACATAAAGAACTACAGAAACCTCTTTCTGTTTCTTCAAATTGGTTATGAGGTGGGAGAAATTTATGGTTAAAATTGCGCTACGAAACTGCTGAAAGTCAAGCTTTATCTTTTGGTTTTAGCAGTCGTTTTCAAGATCAGTTTTTGGTCACAGGAAAAGGTATTTTAGAATTCTGAAGGAGGTTTATCTTCATTGACTCTCCAGATATAATAACCTATCTCACTTTATTCATAAGTGTTTTCAGTTGGGATATACTAAGCTTTCTTTGAAACCATAATTTCAGAGAACGAATTTTTCCTATTTTACACATGTTTTTCAAGGACAGATTCTGGACAGCTGGAGAAGTGTTTTAAGAAAACCAAGAGAGGTTTTTGTTCTAGACGACATGGAATACAAAACCCTCCTTGAGTTTCATAAAATATGTCATGGATGAGAAGATAAAGGCTCTGTCTCACGTGCCATTTTCAAGGATCCTAAACCTAAAAGCAAGGAAACATGTTCCCTAATTGCTAGGGTTTGTCATCAGCAATAAGGTGACAACGTGGGAGGCTTTATCAAATTTGACCTTCATGAGTTTGCAGCTATCAAAGAATGCTTTCAATGTTTAGATAAGGTTGTTGTAATCATAATAAGGAGTTACACTCCTAGTTGTATTAGGTCACTAGCATTGCTAGTTAACAGCTAGTTCTAGTTAATGGTTTGTTTTATGGTTAGCATAGGTGTCATTCATAGAAAATTCGAATTCTCTTGATGAGGGATGAAGGAATACATGTTGTAAATGCTAGATATAAAGCAAGAGGTCGAATTAGCAAAAGGGTTGGAAACTTTTTGGCTCAGCTGCTGCTCTATGTGCAGACTGTGTATATTTTTAACCTAATGCAGAATTTCTACTTAGACAACTCAAGATTCATGAAGAGTTCTTGTATGTTCTTGTAAAATAACTATAAGATCCAAAAAAATCTACTAGACTATTGATAAGATCTACTGCAAGTAATTGAAATAACATATACATCAAGAAAGGATTGAAATCTATCCAAACTCAATTTTGTTCAAGAAAACCTCTCTGCATTACTGGTTGTATTTCTTCACATAAAGCAGCAACTGGGCCAAAAATCTCCAACCCTAAAGTTCTTGTTTCTAAACTTTGGAAAGTTTGCCTTATTTCTAGTCATAGTATTATAGGATTAGAGTCTCAATAGTGTCATTCTCATTTACAAACCCTTCTTCTAGTCATGGTGTTAAATGGTCTCTAGGTCATTTCATGCTTTGAAGATTAGGTCATAAGGTTAGAAGTATTTTAAGGTCATATCTCTTTTCCAAATAAAGTTTGATAGCCTCATTCCATGTCCTAGAAGCCTCACCATGTGTTTAGAAGTCATATCTCACATCATTTTGGAGAAATTTTTAAATTGGTTATGAATCCACGTTTTCGTAGCATAGATAGTGTAAAAATATTGTTTTACGCTACGAAATCAATGTTTTCGTAGTGCGCTACGAAACCCCTGAAAAAGCCTGTTTCAGCATTAAAAACTTTGTTTTCTGCTTTTACTAGTAAACTTCCAGAAGGTTTTCTGAGCAGCTGAGAACTCAATTTTGAAAAATGAAAGAGGATTTTCTTCCTAACATAATGAAACAAAAAATAATCTTTCAGTTTTTTCAAATTCATTCTGAGGTGGGAGGAATTTATGGTTAAACTTGCGCTACGAAACTGCTGAAAGTCAAGCTTTGTCTTCTAGTTTTAGCAGTCTTTTTCAAGATCAGTTTCTGGTTACAGGAAAAGGTATTTTGGAATTCTGAGGGAGGTTTCTCTTCATAACCTCTCCATCTACAATAACCTATCTCACTTTATTCACAAGTGTTATCAATTGGGAGATACTAAGCTTTCTTTGAAACCCTAATTTCAAAGAACATATTTTTCCTGTTTTACATGTGTTTTTCAAGGACAGATTCTGGATAGCTGGAGCAGTGTTTTAAAAAACAAAGAGAGGTTTTTGTTCTAGACATCATGGAATTAAAAAACCTCCTTCAGTTTCATAAAATATGTCATGGATGAGAAGATAAAGGATCTGTCCCACGTGCTAATTTTCAAAGATCCTAAACCTAAAAACAGGGAAACATGTTCCCTATTTTCTAGGGTTTGTCATCAGCAGTCAGTTGACAACGTGGGAGGCTTCATAAAATTTGACTTCATGAGGTTGCAGTTGTCAAATAATGCTTTAAATGTTTAGATAAGGTTGTCGTAATCATAATAAAGAGTTACACTCCTAGTTGTATTAGGTCTCTAGGACTGCTAGTTAGCTGTCATTTGCATTTAATAGTTAGTTTTAAGTATCAATAGGTGTCAGAGTAGGATGAATTCGAATTCCCCTCATGCTGGAGGAGGAATCTAAGTCATGTAATGAAATCTATATATTGGAGAAGATGTAATGCACAAAGGGTTGGAATTTTTTGTAAAGAACTCTCATATGGTGCTTTTGTGTAAGACTCTGTTTTAAGTAATACAGTATTTGGCTTTGCTTCTCAGGATTCAGAAGGAATTCAATGTTCAAAATGTCTTATGGTTATCCTCTTCTCATTACTTACAATGGTATGAATGTATAATTACTTAGAATTCATTGGTTATGCTCTAACTTCCTTCATACATTTGTAGAGTGTGTTTTCCTTTATGCTACTGATGTACTCTCCATATGTTGAATTCGAGATGCCCTGACTTCCATGTAAAGCTAATTTTATTTACATACTGAATCATTTCTTGACTCCATAAGCCCAATGGATGTTTATTGATTGTGTTCAACCATTCATATTTCTTCACTTGTTTCATAGAGTTAGCCATCTAATTCATTATCAAAATCTTTAACCTAGTGAGAGAGCCCTCTCAGGTTGAGGAGGCTAAGCCTCAGCCAAAAGTTGGTTTGAAATAGTTACTCAAGGTCTACCTGATCAGTAGCCTATCAGGGTTAGATTTTTGTTATCACAATTTTTGGCCCAGCTGCTGCTTTATGTGAAGGAATACAATCAGTAATGCAAAGAGGTTTTCTTGAACAAAACTGAGTTTGGATAGAGTTCAATCCTTTCTTGATGTATATGTTATTTTAATTACTTGCAGTAGATCTTATTGTTAATACTCAGAATTCATAATCTAATGCTCTGACTTCCTTTAACAATAAGATGATTGTGTTTTATATTTGAACCACTAGCACTAGATTTCATTGCTATTATTCAAAATTCACTACCATGTGCTCTGATTTCTTTTAGTAATGGAGTGATTGTGTTGGGCAGTAGATCTCATTGCTATTACTCATAATTCATAACCTTATGCTCTAACTTCCTTTAGTAATGAGATGAATGCGTTTTTTCAGATCTTGTGAGTAAACCACCTTTGAACCATCAGCAGTAGATTTCATTTTGTGAGTTGGAGACTTTTTGGCTCAACTGCTACTCTACGTGCAGACTGTGTATATTTTTAACCTAATGCAAAATTTCTACTTATACAACTCAAGATTCATGGAGAGTTCTTGTATGTTCTTGTTTTGATGGCATCTTCCAATACTTACATTGCAGTGGTGTTTACTTATGATACTCAGAACTCATTAATGATGCTCTGACTTCCTTCATAGATAAACTAACTGTGTTTCACTGTTTTGCATTTCTGCACTTGAACTCTATAATGCCTTGACTTCCATGCTAGGTAGATTATCACCAAAATAGGACCCTGATATGCTGCTGATCAGACTATCTTAGTGTAACTATTTCAAACCAATCTTTTAGCTAAGGCTTAGCCTCCTCAGCCTGAGAGGGCTCTCTCAAAGGGCTAATGATATTGATTAAAGATATGGATAGATGGCTAACTCTATGGTTTGGGATTTTATATGTTTATAGGTTCAAAGATGGAGACTTGCTACCATTGGGCTATGGAGTCAGTGACATAGATAAGGATAACAAATAGCTCTTCTTATAAAACTGAGGTTTGTATATACTTCAATGAAAGAGTGACACATTCAGGAAAGTCTCAATAACTTGAAGTTCATAGGAGTCAGAGCATGTGGGCATGAATTTTGAGTAATGATACATCAAGGTATTCAAAAGGAAAGAACTTAAAGTGATTGATTAGAGTTTAATACCTAAAGGAAGTCAGAGCATGAGTAACCATGAATTTTGAGTAATAAGTATTAAAACATTGAAGAAAAAAATCCAAAGATAGGACCCAAGAAGCTATCAGGGTTGGATTTTTGTGATAACATTTTGGTGCGTCTGCTGGGAGTCTGAAAATTATTCATTCCCGAAACTAAGAATCTGAACATTTGAAGGTAGCAGGAGCTCAGAAATTTTTGAAGGCCACAAAACTACTTTGGTGACTCCATTGTTGAAGAATTCGAAATTCATAGATTCATGGTGATTCCACTGGAGTTATGAAGAACTCAGATGCTACCATTCTTATTTCAAGGTATGCATGCATAAATTTTTTAGGAATTCATGGTTTCCCAAATCATTTTTCCAAGGATACATATTTTCTAAGGAATGGTCCAAAATTCAATGGAGAAGATTTGAGTTTAACTTTGAAGCATATATCAGATTTCTATGATTTTACCGAGCTTCTTAAAGTCAAACATGAGGATGTTTGCATTATGTTGTTCTATGATTCATTTCATAGAGGGAAATGTAAACAGTGGATTGAAAGCTTTCCTGCCAAATCTATTAAGTCATTTGAAGACTTTTGGCTTATGTTTTTGGAGGAATGGATAGATAGAACAGAGTTGGTGGCAAACTCTCCTTCAATTCAGGGTTTCAAACAATGGAATGATGATCATATTAATGAAGAAATAGATGAAAATTTTTCTTTTTCCTTGTCTTCTTATTTAAAATCGTTTGAGTGCAAGACAGAAGATAAGATGAAATTTTTGGATGAAGTTGCTAAGAACATTGAGAAAGACATTGAAGGTTTACAAGGTCAAATTCAATCATATAGTCTTCATGATCATGATCATACTTTTCAAAAGCTTTCTATGGCAGAATACAAAGAGAGGGTGTTGCTTCCTTTCTCTTTTGAAATTGAGGAAGAATACATTGTTTTTGAAAATCAATTTGAGGAGCAGTTTGAGAGCACACAGCTAAAGCCTTATGCAGATGATCAAAGTATTGGTGAGTTGTCCAAAGCTACAGAATATAACAAGAAACATCAAACTCACCATGTGTTTTTTGACCCTATAGCTGACTACATGGAAAAGACTTACTGTTCAGGCTTCCAGTTATATTTTCATATTGAATAACAGTTACACCTCATGCTGCCTTGGTTATTTCAGTATCTGGTTTATTTTTGCTTCAAGCATAGTCAAGAGATTCAAGTGTCAGATCAGATCAACGACTCGCTTCATTGGAAGTTTCATGTTCCTCGAGCCACAAGTGGAGATTGTAGCTGATAAGGTAGGTAAGAATGTGCAAATAAGCTCAGGGTAGGTTGATTGAGCATCTGTTTAAGTAGGTGCAGTTTGAATTCTTCTTTCAGAAATCATTAAAGGCTTGAGGAGCAAATTGGGCAGAAGTTCAGAGTTTTATTCTAGAGGATGGATAGCGGCACTGGAGCTATAAGTTCTTAGTATACCACAAGGGCACACTATCCCTAGTGGAGCCACTGTTATCACCCTAAAATTTTTGTTTCTAAGATTTGGAAATTTTGCCTTGTTTCTAGTCATAGTCTTATAGGTTTTGAGTCATCTCATATCAATAAGTGTCATTCTCTTTTCAAAAAAAAAAAAGTTTCAGAACCTCATTCCATGTCCTAAAATCCTCACCATGTGTTTTGACATCATTTTGATTACAAAGGATTGATGTTAGTCTTGGTCTAGTCTTTCCATGGTTGTTTTAGAGTCTAAGATCTAAAAGAGAGTCTTGTTGGTATGGTCAAATAGGTTCAATACTTTGTTCTTGCCTATCACTGGTCCCACATCACACATAAGTTCCATGTGTCAAACTTGTGTCAAGGTTTTCATAGTGAAAAACTCACTCTAGGTGTTTTCGTAGCACAAAACCCAAAATTTGTACTGGATACGCTATGAAATCGGGGATTATGAACTAGGAGTTTTTGTAGAGTGCTACGAAACCCCTGAAGCAGCCTGTTTCAGCATAAAAATCTATGTTTTCTGCTTTTACTAGTCAACTTCCAGAAGGGTTCCTGAGTAACTGAGAACTCAATTTTGAAAACTGAAAGAGGCTTTTCTTCCTAACGTAGTAATCTAAAAACACCTCTTTCAATTTCTTCAAATTCATTCTGAGGTGGGAGGAATTTATGGTTAAACTTGCGCTATGAAATTGTTGAAAGTTAAGCTTTGTGTTCTGGTTTTAACAATCTTTTTCAAGATCAGTTTCTGGTCATAGGAAAAGGTATTTTGGAATTTTGAAGGAGGTTTCTCTTCATCAACTCTCCAGCTACAATAACCTATCTCAATTTATTCATAAGTGTTTTCAGTTGGGATATACTAAGATTTCTTTGAAACCCTAATTTCAGAGAACGACTTTTTCCTATTTTACACTTGTTATTCAAGGACAGATTCTGGAGAGATGGAGAAGTGTTTTAAAAAACAAAGAGAATTTTTTGTTCTAGACCACATGGAATACAAAAAACTCCTTCAGTTTCATAAAATATGTCATGGATGAGAAGATAAAGGATCTGTCCCACATGCCATTTTCAAGGATCCTAAACCTAAAAACAGGGAAACATGTTCCCTAATTTCTAGGGTTTGTCATCAGCAGTAAGGTGACAACGTGGGAGGCTTCATCAAATTCGACCTTCATGAGGTTGCAGTTGTCAAAGAATGCTTTAAATTTTTAGATAAGGTTGTTGTAATCATAATAAAGAGTTACAGTCCTAGTTGAATTAGGTCTCTAGGACTGCTAGTTAGCTGTCATTTGTATTTAATAGTTTGTTTTATGGTTAGAATAGGTGTCACTCATAGAAAATTCGAATTCTTTTGATAAGGGATGAAGGAATACATGTTTTAAATGCTATATATAAAGCAAGAGGTCGAATTAGCAAAGGGTTGGAGACTTTTTGGCTCAACTGCTGCTCTATGTGCAGACTGTGTATATTTTTAACCTAATGCGGAATTTCTACTTAGACAACTCAAGATTCATGAAGAGTTCTTGTATGTTCTTGTTTTGATGGCATCTTAAAATACTTACATTATAGTGGTGTTTACTTATGATACTCAGAACTCATCAATGATGCTCTGACTTCCTCCATAGATAAACTAACTGTGTTTCATTGTTTTACATTTCTGCACTTGAACTCTATAATGCCTTGACTTCCATGCTAGGTAGAATGTTTTGGCTTCACTACTTAGGATTCAAAGAGACTTTTTAATGTCCTATTGTCTCATGGCTTTCCTCTTTCACTTACTTGCAGTAGTATGAATACATGTTACTTAGAACTCATCAATGATGCTCTAACTTCCTTCATGTATTTATAAACTGTGTTTCCTTGCATTGTATCTTTGTTTTGTTGTTGTATAAAAACTCTTTATGCCCTGACTTCATGTTAAGCTGATATTGCTGTGGTACTGAAACATACTTTGACTCCATAGCCCAATGGTAGCTAGCCTTCATCTTTCAACCTATAAACATATACAATCACAAACCATAGAGTTAGTCATCTATCCATATCTTTAATCAAAATCATTAACCCTTTGAGAGAGCCCTCTCAGGCTGAGGAGGCTAAGCCTTAGCTAAAATATGTTGAGATTGCAACAAGATGATGGAGCTTAGTGGGAAGAAGTTGCCTTCACTAAGTGGGCCCACAGACTATTTTTGGCGCAAAGTCTATTTTTAGACTATGTCTATTTTTAGACTATGTCTATTTTTAGACATATGGATCATGGTCTATGAGTTGCAGGATGCTGTTTATGGATGATTGGTCATGTTGGTAAAAATAGA